>JABEZY010275087.1:0-13218 GCA_013467495.1 Gossypium gossypioides
GCCTCCCAAAATGTCGTTTTAGCTCAAAACCCCACCCATCTTCTCCGATTTGAACCGAGCAGGTGAGGGTTTTGACAGCGCACTATAAAGGTATGATTTCTTTTTTCTTTTTTCGCATATTTTAAAAAAAAAATCAAAAATCAAATAAGCGAAGAAAAAGAAAGAGAAAAAGCAGAAATTGGTAAATCACCTTTGAAACTGTTAATGCGATTTTTTTATTCCCAGTCTGCGTCCCTCAAATAATACAGTAATGAGGTTTTTATAGCCCCGAAATACAGTAATTTTTCTCTATTTTCTTCTATTTTTTCTGTTATCCTCCTTTCTTTTTGCTCATTTTCTGTTATTTTTGCATTTTTTCGTAGGTACAGAGGTTGTTGTGCTGACATGACAGCGCACGTGGGATGGGTGGTGCGCGTGGCTGCTGTGCAAGGGAGGCGTGTGGCGGCTGAAGCTGTTTCAGAAACCCTAGGGGTTTCTAGAATATTCAATGTGGGCTATTGAATTTTTTTGGGCCTATTGTAATTGGGTTGGGTTAGGCTAGAATTGGGCTATTGTATTGGGCTGGGCAAATTTGTAATTGGACTTTATATTTGGACTTCATTAATTTGGTGTTAATTTAGTTTAAATTTGGTTTTTTATTTCTGGTTTGGGCCTCGGGCAAAATGGGCCGTTTACAACGTTAAGATTTGAAATTTTCAAAGATCCTTGAGATTCTGTTCCATTCATACTCCAGTAGCATCCCCTATTCATAGTGTACATTCGAACGAGTGAAGAGTGTTACACTATTCATCCCCAGTCAGATTGCTTTAAGTTATTTGGAAAGGATAATATTAAATCCAACTTCATTAACAATAGGGATTGTCTCTCGTGGAAAAAAAGCACTATTTCTATAACACTCTAAAATAAAGACTAGGAGTTTTAGGGGTATTTTAGGGATTAAGCCTTAGAGTGTTTGAAATTTTGCAACATGATTTATCGGTAATGTTTTTTTACTATGGTTTTTAGAAAATTAAATCAATTTTTGAAAAAGAGTTTTAAAGACCTTCAATTTTGAAATTTGGACTGACTTGTAAAAGAGTAAAAATTAAGAGTTTTTAAGAGGCAATTAAAACAAATTTTAAAAATCACTCTAATATCATCCCCAACCTATAAATTTCATGTTAGTCTTCTCCATCTTCATGCTTTAGCCATCCATTTCTCCCAAAGCTCCTTTCTTCCACTTTTTGATTTCTATCATCACCGAGGTCAAATATCTCCAAAAAATCTAAGAAAAACACTGAAAACACCGTTGATTTCTCCATTGTCAAGCTTGTGAGTTTTTTAGGTTTTCAATTAAATGCTCGATTTTTCATCGTTTAAGGTAACGATTCACCTTCTAATTAGTTTTAAATGTTATTTGGTCTTTAAAACTAAGTTTTTAGCGAATAAATCGCATTTTAAATTGTTATTAGTGGATTTCGGGATTTTAAGTAAAAATATGGTATCAAAGTGTTTTTCAATTAGTTTCGACATGATTAAAAGGTTTCTAAACTTAATTTAAAGTTTCATTAAAGAATTATTGAGTTTTAATGAACTTTCAAAAAATAGACAAAAACTTGTCGAAAAAGTCTATACCATGAATTGAGTAGTTTTGTATAGTTTAAAGGTTGGGAATTAGTCCTTGAGGATTAATTAGATGAATGGAACTCATTTTATCAAAAAATATTAAGTGTAGATCGAAATATTTAGATTTTAAGTTAGTCATGTTAAAGGTTTCGGCTACATGAGAACTTAGTTTAAGCTTATGATTTTTATTGTTTGTGGTGAGTCCTTAGCTGATTTTGTGAATGTATTGTTGTGTGAATTTGTTGTGCTGAAGTTCTGGATTCGATAGGACCTTTTACGAGAATAGATAAATGCAAGGAAAAGCTAGTTTGAGTTTTCAGCTTTTCAACGAAAGCATAATTGGTGAGTTTTAGAAATAATTCCCTATAGACATGATTCAATGCGTTTTTTTGGAATTTAGTAGTAGCCTAAACCCCTACTCTGTAAGCTTTCTCATACCTATGCTATCTTGTGAGTTATGGCTTATGTGCTTGTGAATAAGTGAATTAAGATGAGATGCTATAACATTGATATGTGGTTACGATAACTGTTGTGGAAGTGCAAATGTGTACATGTTATATATATATGTTAAATGTTTGTGACAGTGTTTTGCTAAAGATGTAAATAAGCAGTGATAATGCACAGATAATCAAAAAGTGATATGTGTTTAATTTCGAATATTTTGGTCTTGTGATCTTGAAATCGTTGGATATAGTTGGCATGCCATAGGATTGTGAGTATTCACCTATATGTACAATGATTTGGGCATTAAGGCCCTGGGATATGTTGGAGGGATAAGGGAATGTGAGCTAAGCTCCTTTCAAAGGGACATGTGAGGGAAATAAGGAGAGTGTTAGCTTTATGCTTCACTTTTGGGACATGTTTTACTTTATGAGTCTATGTTTTGTGTTGGAGATTCATGTATCTGATGAGTGATGATAGAGCTCACTTTTATGTTTTATAGCTCAAGTGTCAAATTATCTTAAATTATGATTATGTGTGTATTGTGATATGTGCTTATATGACATGTAACCATTATGCAATTTATCTATAACATGTTTTTTGAGTATTGCGACATATGCTTGAATGTTATGTGATTATATGAGTATTGTGATATATGCTTAAATGTTATGTGATTATATGTGTAATGTGATAGATGCTTAAAAGTGAATATGTTTAAAATGTAAAAGAACTAGTAATAATGCACGAGTAAGTATAATATGACACTAGAGTTGCAATTGTTGAGGTTATGCTATTTGGTTGTTTCGTTGATGCTTGATGAATTGTTTGCACTATGGTTATTCTGGGCATTTACTGAGCTTGATACCTTTGAGTTTTGAAACGTGCAGGAAGTCAGAATAGAGATATGGTATCGATACCTTTTTTCGAGTATCAATACTCAGGGTAGGTTTATTGATACTTCACGATAGGTACCGATAATTTTTGAGACTTTGGTTTGTAAACGAGAAACATAATGCAAGTTTCGTGTCATTTTTCCAGGTGGTATCCATACTTACGGACCTAGTTGAGAATTTTGTTGAATGGACCTTATGCATGCTTTAATATGTTTATAAGATTATTTAATGTAAGTTTAGCACGTGATAATGATAACTCACTAGTATGATTGACTTAAGACCTATGCGAATAATAAATTGATAGATGTTTTATTAGAATGAGCTTTTACTTATTTGTTATGATATGAGACGGTGGTGTCGCATCCTGATATTCAGGCTTGGCGACCAGGCTGGGTATAAGGTGTTACGTTTAGTGGTATCAGAGCTCTAGGTTCATTAACTTTCAGACATAGGTGATTGTTGTGTGTTTGGAGTTTCAAACCTCATGAGTATAAATTTGTCTATTTTCTTGGAATTGTTGATATAACTCTGTTTGAACTGCATGTGATTGTTTGAAATGTTCTCATTGAATTGCATGTGGGGTAGGAATGGGAACACATTGCCTTTAATCCTAAATTTTGCTTGCAGGAAGAGACTTGGATCATCTCCTCGCAACTTACACCGTTTATTTGATTGTTTGTATGCTAGATCATTAGATATGCCTCTTAGACGTGTTAATGTTAGAGGTAGTGCTTAAGAGAATGGTATGTCCTCTGCACCTCCTGTGCCGTCGCATAGAGTGAACGTACTTAATAAGGGTGTAGACCTTTTGATGGAAGTAATAATTGGAGCGTTTTAATGGATTGTTGGTGATAACCCTACCCCTACACCTGCCAATCCTGTACTTGTTAGTCGAGGGTTACCGCTTGAACATCTTCGGGCTTTGGGTGGTAAAAACTTTTATAGAGTAAAAGGTACTGATCAGACCGTAGCTGAGTATTAGTTAGAAGGATTTGAAAGGATCCTCGAACAGATGTCATGTTCTGACGAGGAAAAGTTGGGTTGTGTTGAGTCCTTACTTGACGGTGAGGTTCATCGTTGGTGAAAGACAATTAGGAGAGGTACTATTTTTGATAAATTGACTTGGAATTACTTTCTTGAGGTTTTTAAGATGAATTTTATGAGGGAGTAGTATATGGAGGCTCATAAGTGCGAGTTTTTGGATTTGGTTCAGGTTGATCTATCTGTGGCTGGTTATGAGGCTGAGCTTGTGCGACTTAGTAACTATGCTCCTGAGATGATACTTTCTGAGAGGGATTGATGTAAGAGGTTTTGATTTTGGCTTAATTGTGAAATTTGGGTTTACTTGGTAGCTCAGAACGTAGAGATGTTTGATGAGTTAGTTGAGAAAGCCAAAGTAGTTTAGGAGACTTCAGCTGAGCGGCCTCGTTCTGTGGTAACTGAATCGAGTAAGAGGACTTTTGATGCTGCATTTGGATGATCGTCTAAAAGAAGACATGAAATTCATGGTTCTGATGGGACTGTATGAAACAAGTTTCAACCAAGTGAGTCTAAGCAGGAGAGTAAGGTAGTGGTTAGTAATAGTGGTTCGACGGGTGGTTCTGGATGGACACTTTGTGTGCATTGTAAGCGTAGGCATTTTGGTGAGCGTCATAAGTTGACAGGTTGTTGTTTTAAGTGTGATTCGAAGGAACATTTTCTTAGGGATTGCTCAAATAGAGTTGAGGTTTCACAGACTGTTAGAGGTCGTGGTCGCGGTAAAGGTAATGGGAGACTGGTTGGGTAGCAGATTATTGCTCATACTATTGCTACACTGGTTGAGTTTGGAGGTCTAGCTCAAGTTTATGCTATTAGGGAACCACAAGATTAGTATTCGAATGTTGAGATTGAAGGTATTCTTTCCTTGTAATCACTTCTTTTATTTTCGTTGATAGATTTAGGTTCTATGCCTTCGTAAATTTTAAGTCAATTAACTAATAACTAGATAATCTCAGTAGAGACTAGTGAATTAGGAAAAATGGTGACGAGTTCTTTAGACAAAAGTGTCATAATAAATAAAGGAAAATATTAGCAAAGTTATTGTAGAATAAGTTCATGGTAGTGAATAGGATCACTAAGAAAAGCAGTAGAAAGTTAGAGAGAATAGGAATCAGAGTGCGCAGTAAAAGTGTTATAGTTAGTTTAAAAGTAGAAATAACATATTTTGTGATTAAGCTAGTGATGTGTTAGTAAGGAATTTCAAGGACGAAATTCTTTTTAAAGAGGGAGATTTGTAACACCCTAAAACAGTGCCTAAGAGTTTTAGGGGTATTTTAGAGATTAAGCCTTAGAGTGTTAGGAAATTTGTGACATGATTTATCAATAATTTTTTTGACTATGGTTTTTAGAATATTAAATCAATTTTTGAAAAAGAGTTTTAAAGACCTTCAATTTTGAAAATTGGATTGATTTATAAAATAGTCAAAATTCTGAGTTTTTAAGAGGTAATTAAACAAAAATTTAAAAAACATCCTAATAACATCCCCAACCTATAAATTTCACGTTAGTCTTCTCCATCTTCATGCTTTAGCCATCCCTTGCTTCCAAAGCTCATCTCTTCCACTTTTTGTTCTTCAACCTTAATTCTTTTGATTTCTATCATCACCCAAGCCAAATATCTCGATAAAATTCAAGAAAAACACCTAAAAACACAATTGATCTTTCCATTGTCAAGCTTGTAAGTCTTTTAGGTTTTTGATCAAACGTTCGCTTTTTCGTTGTCTAAGGTAAAGATTCAATAACTAATTAATTTTAAATTGTATTTAGTCTTTAAAACTAAGTTTTTACCCATTAAACTGCATGTTTTGAATAAAAGCTGAAAATTGAGTCGTTAATGGTGGATTTTGGGATTTTAAGTAAAAATATAGTTTCAAAGTGTTTTTCAATTAGTTTTGACATGATTAAGAGGTTTCTAAACTTACTTCGAAGTTTTATTAACAAATTCTTGAGTTTTAATGAATTTTTAGAAAATAGCCAAAAACCTGTCGAAAAAGTCGATACCATGAATTGAGTAGTTTTGTGTAGTTTAAAGATTGAGAATTAGTTGTTGAGGATTAATTAGATGAATGAAACTCATTTTAGGCAAAAAGATTATGAGTAGATCGAGATATTTGGATTTTAAGTTGGTTATGTTAAAGGCTTCAGCTACGTGAGAACTTAGTTAGGCTTATGATTTTGATTGCTTGTGGTAAGTCCTTGCCTGATTTGTGAATGTATTGTTGTTTGAATTTTTTGTTTTGAAGTTTTAGTTTTGATAGGACCTTCTACGAGTAGAGATAAAGGCAAGGAAAAGCTAGTTTGAGTTTTCGACTTTTCGGTGAAAGTAGAATTGGTGAGTGTTTGTAACAATTGCTTGTGGACATGGTTCAATGCGTTATTTAGGAATTTAGCAGTAGCCTAAACCCCTACTCTAAATTACAAGTGTAAGCTTTTTCATACCTATGATATTTTCTGAACTATATGCTTATGTGCTTGTGAATATGTGAATTGGGATGAGATGCTATAACATGTGATATGTTGTTATGATAACTATTGTGAAAGTGCAAATATGTACATGTTATGTATATGTTAAATTTTAGTGACAGTGTTTTGCTAAAGATGCAAATATGCAGTGATAGTGCACGGATAACCGATAAGTGATATGTGTTTGATTTCGGATATTTTGGCCTTGTAATCTTGAAACCGTTGGATATAGTTGGCATGCCATAGGATTGTGAGTACTCACCTATATTTACAGTGATTTTGGGTGTTAAGTCCCTGGGACATGTTAGAGGGATAAGGAATGTGAGCTAAGCTCCATTCAACGAGACATTGAGGGAAATAAGGAGAATGTTAGCTTTACGCTTCACTTTTGGGACATGTTTTTCTCTATGAGTCTATGTGGCATGTTGGAGATCCGTGTATCCGATGAGTGATGATAGAGCTCACTTTTATGTTTCATAGCTCAAGTGTCAAATTATCTTAAATTATGATTATGTGTGTATTGTGATATGTGTTTATATGACATGTGACCATTATGCAATTTATCTATAACATGTTTCTGAGTATTGCGTCATATACTTGAATGTTATGTGATTATATGATTATTGTGATATATGCTTAAATGTTATGTGGTTATATGTTTAATGTGATTGGTGATTAAAAGTTAATATGTTTACAATGTAAAAGAACTAGTAATAATGCACGAGTAAGTATAATACGACACTAGAGTTGGAAGTGTTGAGGTTACATTATTTGGTTGTTTCGTTGATGATTGATGAATTGTTTCCACTATGGTTATTCTGAGCATTTATTGAGCTTGATAAGCTCACCCACTCCTTTCTTATACCATTGCAGATTAGTACTTTGCCAGTGTGAACGGTGTTGTTTCCAAGAGGTGATCTAAGCAAGTCTACTTGTTATTTCATAGGTTTCTATATTTATTTATGTTTTTGGGAATAATATAATATGGTAGACTTGTTTATAGTCATGTTAACTTCTAAGCATTTTGTTGGTTTTTGGTTTGGTTTATAAGGATTACATGTTATTGTTATGCTTGGGTTGATGAACTTGACGATGGATTGACGTTACTTACTCGAAAACGATTTTGCGATATTAAACTATTAATTAAGCCATTGAATGATTATTTGTCAAAGTAATTGATGTATGATGTCTAGGAACTAAATTGGAATGGATTAATTGCATATGTATGCTGCATTTTTGAGGTCTAGAGCAGAGGTATCGATAATCGGGTTTTAAAATCGATACCTCTGAGTTTTGAAACATGCAGGAGGTCAGAATAGAGATTTGGTATCGATACCTTTTCTTGAGTATCAATACTCGGGATAGATTTATCAATACTCCACGACAGGTACTAATAATTTTCAAGACTTTGGTTTTCAAACGAGAAATAAAATGCAAGTTTGGTATCATTTTTCCATGTGATATTGATACCACTTAAAGAAAATATCGATACCTTAGTATCAGTATCGATACCTAGATAATTGGTTGAGAATTTTGTTGAATGAAACTTATGCATGATTTAATATATTTATAAGACTAATTTATGTAAGTTTAGCACGTGATAATGATAACTCACTAGTATGATTGACTTAAGACCGATGCGAATAATAAATTTATTGATGTTTTGTTAGAATGAGCTTTTACTTGTTGGTTATGACATGAGACGGTGGTGTGACATCTTGATATTCGGGCTTGGCGACCAAGCCAAGTATAAGGTGTTACAATTTCTACAAAATCTAGAAGATGTGTGTTCAATACCCGATAAATCTTCATGTTTATTTTCCTAAACACGTTAGTGTAGGAGAAGTAAGAGTATCCAAGGGTACTTACCTTTTACATGAACTTTTGTACAAAATCAAGCTCGTCATCACTTGAATCTATCCTCATTCTAGCTGGAAACCCCATCTCTTATCTATAACACCCTTAACCCGTCTCCACCACCAGAATAAGGTTACGGAGTATTACATCACATATCGAATCATATTACGACATAAATAATTCAATTATTAAATTAATTACCAAATATTCCAAACCAATCATAATTCATAGCATATATATGATTACAAGACTTATATCGATTTTACGTAACCTAAAAATCGATTTGGGAACAAATAGGGACTTATTTGAAACAAAATGGAAAAATTTAGAAAAACTTGAAAACATGGGTCACATGGCCATGTGACATAGCCCAGGCCGTGTGGTTGAGGGACATGGTTGTGCGGTCAAACAGTATACAGTTTGAAAATAGGGTCAAATGACCGTGTCACAGACCGTGAGCCCGTCATTGTGCAAATCTAAATAGGGTCACACAGTTGTGTCGCATACTGTTTGCCAAACCGTGTGTGATTCAAAATAGGGTCACACGGCCGTTTAACAACCCGGGACCTTGTGATACAAACCTACACCAAAATTATATAGTCCACACGGTCGTGTGGTGTGACCATGTGACAGCTTGTGTCCCAAGCCGCTTGCACTTAAAATAGCTTTCAAACCAAGGAAAAATCATATCAATTCCTTAGGTGCCAAGCGAAACCAAAATGAACCATTAACATGCCTTAAAAACACATTCAAACAAACTTAAAACATACCAAAACATTCAACCTAAGTGCCTAATCAATATGCCCTCATTGACACCACGTTTTATATACCAAACTAAAATCACATTCAAAGATCACAACTCATGCCTTTTACATGTATCACACGTGCCATTTCATTCATTCCATTCATATGAGATTTACCATATTAAAACTACTTTCAAGAAGCAATAACCACACAACTAAAGGCACTTATAAACGTACATATACAAACCAAAATAAAGATATATACACAAGTATGCTTAAACCAAATTGAAACAACATCATTATAGAAAAAGACCCAAAAGCTCCTTGTACATGTCATTTATAACCACTCAAAAGTGACCAAAACTTCTACCGAGATGAAGGGTGGATAGCCCGTGTGTTCTGACTTGATTCCAAGTGATCGAGGTTTCCAATGATCTACAGAAAAAGAAAACAACTAACATAAGCAAATTAGTGCTTAATAAGATTGTATAAATCATAAACGTAAACTTACCAAATAGAATTCAACTAACAATTCATTCAATAGCTCATGAATTCATTCAATTCTTATACACACCACGAAACTCACAATTTAATGAGTTCATATGCATATAAAACTTGTAATCACACCATATCATTTAACATTCATCAATAACCTATGAAATTCAACACATCCATATCATTTTCATATTATAAAACATGTTTATCACCCGATACTTATCACATGATAAAAAAATGTTCAAGGATGTCATAGCGTCTTTCAGCCACGGTCTTATTTATTTTCGACATTATGCCATAATGTCTTTCAACTATGGTCTTATTCATTTCCATCATGTTGCTATAGTGTCTTTCAACTATAGTCTTATTCATTTCTGATATTGTTCCATAGTCTTTCAACTATAGTCTTAATCGTGTCTCAAGCTAATGAATTCGATTACCACATACATAAATAGTTAAATTATCAAAACAACAACTAATTAATTTAACCAATTCATGAACTTACCTATACAAAAGCGATTATGAAAACGATGCTGATGACTATTCCGCTAACTTCACATTCCCACGATTTATGTCCAGCTGATTTGTTTTTTGATCTAAATAATAAGATTAACTCAATTAACCAATTCAATCAGCATAAATAATCAAATTTATGCATATAAACCCTATTATTATCAATTTATGAAATTACCCCTAAACTTTACACTTTATATAATTTAGTCCTAAATCTTGAAACTTACGAATTAACCAGATTTAAGCAAAAAACAAGCTAACCAATTTCTATATAGTCCTTATTCAGCCCATATTTACCAAAATTTAACAATAATTCCATGAAGTTTTTCTCTTTTAACAATTTAATCCTTTAACATCAAATTTATTAAAAATTACTTTTAAAAATAGCCCTATTTATCAACCATGCTTAATAATCTAACACAAAACTTCACAAACACCACAAACACATCAATGGCATAATCCAAAATATTTAAAAATTTTACAAATTAGTCCCAGGGTTAGCTAGATTAAACTAAAACGAACTCAGAAACATAAAAATCACTAAAAAGGGCAAAAATTACATATCATGCACCAAATACAAGCTTAGTCGAATGTTCTTTAAGCTTCAATGGCGGTTTCAGTTTTGATAGGCATAAAATGAAGAAGATGATAGTCAATTAAGCTTTTGTTTTGTTTAATTTTTGTTTAATTATCAAATTACCACTTTACCCTTTAAAAAATAATAAAATTTCATGCTAATAGCCACCAAAACTATCCTATAAAAATGTAATTGGTATATTTACCATTTAAATCCATAAATTTTCATTTCCATAACTATTTAACACATTTAACTAATAGAAACTAGCTTTTGCAGTTTTTATGATTTAGTACTTTTTCTTAATTAACTATCTAAACGTTAACATTTTTTAATCGAATTTTCTTACGACCTTGTAGTAACCCTATAAATAATAATTAATTAATAAAACACTAACACACTAGTCGGAATTGTGGTCCCGAAACCACTGTTTTCGAAAACACTGAAAATGGGTTGTTACATTATCATTATCACATTTTCTCAGACACAAAAATATAATAAAAAATTAGCATATATATTTTCTAAGCTTTCTTATAACAACCAAACTCAAATATCAAGATAGAAGGGAGAAAAAAAATACCATTTCTTACCTTATAAAAGCTTTCTCTCTCTAGCCTCAGCATTCTCCATCAAGAACCATTGAAACCCTTCCTGAAAATGGTGAGATTGATTGTGGAAATGAGTTTAGGAGATGATTTTTCAATTAATTTGAGTTAAAACTCAAGGTTGGGTTGTTGGGTTTTTGAGAGATTTGAGGAGAAAAGAAAGAAAAATGGGGAAAAATAGAGAATTCCATGGGAGACAGAGAGGGACAACAGCAAGCTAAAAATGGGGATGAGTTTTTCTCCATAATTTTCCAACTTAAAACTCTTAAATATCCAAATCAAAGTTTGGTCAAAACCTAATTAAAATATAAGGTCCACATTTAATCTCTTCATAAAAATCACATCCAATAATCCAAATTAATTCCATATATAAAATGACTCATCAAAAATATTATTGCCAATATTTAATTCTTGATAAATGATCAAAATAACCTTACATGGCAAAATTATAATTTTGCCCCTTTATGCTTTTTAAGATAATTTCTTTAATAAATAACCATTTGTGAACTCAAATCTTATAATTCATATATAAAATTTAATAAAAATTGATGGGTGGTGAAAATTACACGTTATCCCTTTTTTTAGTAAAAATGGAAAATTTACAATTTAGTCCTTATACTTTTAAATCTTTCCAACTTGGTCCCAAAAGTGATTTTCATCACATGAATACATATTCCAATTTATTTTCATGCCAAGTATTCAATAATAATTTGTATTTTCTCCTTTTTTTTCAAATCTAAACTTTAATCCTCTAACTTTTTAGAATTTACATTTTGGTTATTTTTACCACATTCTTACACCCATAATTATTTGTCATTGATTTCCATCTCCAATATCAATTTTAATTTCTTCATCTGACTCATTTTCCAATTTTCTTGAAATTTCACTTCGCCCAATCTCGAAACTACGAAATGTCATACCAAAATTTTTGGGTGTTACAACAACAAAGCTAACCTAGTTGGGGGAAATTAATTTTGGCATAATCCTTTTCAACCTGTTAACAACCAGGTTCATGATTAACTTGTATAAGACGGAGCACAAGCTGATAGGTCAAAATTGTCTTATCGTCTCTTGATTAGTCAACATAGGAATGAGAACCATTAGAACCCTTTAAACCATACTGCAAACTGAAGGACCAATAACCTCCCATTGACTTTAAAAGAATTTTTCATGAAGACGGTCTATTTTCGGGGCTTTAAAGGGTGTCATGTTAAAAAGCGTCATCTTAATCTCCTCTTCATGAACAGCTTCATTAAGGAACTCCATATCCAAATTTGAGAGGGAAGAAATATTCATGTATTGGGTGCAATTCATGCAAGTCACGCACCCTCAAAACTATAGAGCTTACGAAAGAAGTTAATAGCTTCCAACTTAGGAGTAAGCTCATTAGTGCACTGGCATTCAATACGTAGGGATGTTTCCAAATCAAGTAACTTCTAAGACCTGTACAACTCAAGGGTGTGCTAGATACCTTCTAGCTTTAGTGAAGTGACCAGTTCCTATTTTTGAATATTTATGTAACTGTACATTCACCCGTTATTTCCAATGGGAGGTCTTGATATTTTTCATTGCGGTATAGAGTTTGTAAAATGGGTGATAAAATTATGGGTAAACTATATTATTAGTCACTCATGTACGGGTAAGTTTTCATTTTGGTCACTTAACTAAAAGAGTTACAATTTGACCACTAATGTATTCAAATTTGTATTTTCTAGTCACCTAACTGTTTAGTAGCTAATGGTGGCACTTTCTTAGTTAGGATAATAACAATTTTAATCATCAATTTTTATACTTTCTATCAATTTAACTCTAATTCTATATAAAAATTATTAAAAAAACTCTATTTTTTAAATAAATTTGAAAATTCTATATAAAAATTCCAGATTATTGCTGCAAAAAATCTTCAGCATTTCCATAGAATCATAAAAACAGATAAAAAAGATCAATTATAATTTCTTAATATAATATCCATCTAGTAGATAGCTTAAATA
>JABEZY010275149.1:5611-24447 GCA_013467495.1 Gossypium gossypioides
CGTTTCCAATACCATGAGTTTAATATAAGCCTATTCAAGCATCATCAAGCTCACATGTTAGTAGATTCAATGACAATCATATAAACTCATTTATAACATAAATAGCTTTCATAAGATACATTAAAGAAGCATCAACCTTTCCATATAGTTATGAACCTTTCCATTAAGTTATTTACCGTTCCATTCCTTTTCTTACCCATTGAACTATATAGAATTATATTGGTTACTCGGGAAAGCTCACACGAAGTGTGCCTTTACATATAACCGTAAGCTTTCCTTTACATCAATGCTCACACGAGCTGTGAAATGGGCATGCTCATAGGAGCTGTGGGTCAGAATGTAAGCTACACGATGTTGCTCACACGAGCTGTGGAGAATCCACAACAAAAACAGGACCTCAGCCATTGATAGGACGTTCAAGACCAAAACCCGAAACATGAAATCCCTAATGACATGTCATTTGTATCTTAAGAATTCCTAAGGTTCAACCGGGACTCTATATCCGTCAATTCATCATAGCTTTGATACTTTTATATTTTTTATTCATTTACATCAAAAAAAATAACAAAAACTCAATTTAAACAACATTTAAGTGATTACAGTTCATACGAACCTACCTGACTAAATTGCAGCAATGACTAAATATAGGGGCTATTTGGTAATTTTCTTTTCTCCTCGGTTTTCCACTCGTTCTTGATCATGCATTCATTTCAAGCTTGGTCGAATCCTAAGAATGTTAATCCATGGAGTTCTTTTATCTTTCAGTGGTGATGATGATAATTAAAGATGATAACATTTTTGTTATCATTTGTTTTTAACTTATTTACTAAATTTTTATTATAACCATAGTTTTTAAAACAATTTTCTCTCAAAACCTACCACTAACTGCCCACTACACTCTCATTCGGTACATTTACCATTTGAGTCCATTGATTTAATACTCAATAATCAATTGACTCCTTTACCTAAAAGAAATATACTTTTGCAAATTTTTATATAGTCCTTTTTAATTAATTAACTATTTAAACACTAAAATTTCTTAACCAAATTTTAATATGAACTTAATAACACTCTGTAAATATTTAATAAATATTTACGGCTTGGTTTATAAAAATGAGGTCCTGATATCTCATTTTCTAAAACAACACGATGTTAGGGTCATACCGCTTGAACTTAATTATTCATTCAAATAGCATAAATTGTCAATTCAAAAATTTATTTTAATACCATATTTGACTCGTAAATATTAAATTGTAACATTTAAAAACTTATTAATCGAATTTGTGGCCCTAAAACCACTATTTCCAACACCACTGAAAACAGGCTGTTACAACAACTCTCCCCCTAAAGGAATTTTCGTCCTCGAAAATCATACGAGAGAAAAGGTTTGGGTATTGAGATTTCATGTTTTCTTTTGTTTCCCACGTCACTTCTTCTATCACATGTTGATGCCATAAGACTTTAACTAATGATATAGATTTGTTTTTCAACTTTTTTTATTTCCCAAGCTAAGATTTTCGCAAACTCTTCATCATAAGTCAAATCGGGTTGTAACACAATTTCATCCATAGTTAAAACATGTGACGGATCAGAACGATAACGTCAAAGCATCGAAACATGTAAAATATTATGAATTCTATCAAGTTCCGGAAGTAATGCCAAATGATAAGTTACAGGTCCTATTCTTTCTAAAACTTCATACGGCCTAATAAATCTGGGACTGGGCTTTCTTTTTCTACCAAAACGTAACACTTTCTTCTAGGGTGAGACTTTCAGGAACACTTTCTCATTGACCGAAAATTCTATATCTTTACGTTTCAAGTCGGCATAAGATTTCTGACGATCAGATGCAACTTTCAAATTATCTCGAATAACTCAAACTTTTTCTTCAATTTCATGAACTAAATCAACCCCATCTTTCTTTTATTCAATTCAGACCAATACAATGAACTTTTACATTTACACCCGTATAAAGCCTCGTACGGAGCCATTTTTATGCTTGACTGATAATTGTTATTATACGTAAATTCAGCCAATGAATTATTTGCTCCAACTGTCCATCTATTTGTGAATGAAAAGTGGTACTGAAATTCAATCTGGAGCCTAGAACATCATGTAATTTACTCCAAAATCTAGAAGTAAACTGTGGATCACGATTAGATATAAATGACAGTGGTGCACCATGTAATCTCAAAATTTCTGAAACATACAATTCTACCAATTTCTCAAGTGAATAATCGGTTCGAACATGTATAAAATGAGTTATTTACGTTAATTTATCCACAATAACCTAGATCGAGTCTTTTCATATTAGAGTCATAGGTAACCCCTGAAACAAAATCCATCATGACTCGTTCCCACTTTCAATCAGGAATCGTCACTGATTGCAACAAACTAGAAGAAACCTAATGTTCGGCTTTCACCTGCTGGCAAACTAGGCATCTGGACACAAACTTTGTTATTCCATGTTTCATACCAGATTATTAGTAATGTTGTTTCAAATCATTATACATTTTCGTACTCTAAGGGTGAAATGAGTAAACACTATTGTGAGCTTTATTCAACAATTCTCGTTTTAACTCAAAATTGTTTGGCATACATATTCAATCCTGAAAATATAAACAATCATCATTCCCGATATAAAAATTAGATTTTTGGCCACTTTTTACTAGACTGAGGCTCGACAACAATTCTGAATCATCTTTCTAAATTTCTTGAATCTTCGATAAAAATATCGGCTTTACTATCAAATCAGCTAAAATAGAACTATAATCTTTTAGTAATTCAAGCCACTTACGTTGACGCAAATTCAATTCATTGAGTCATCAATTATTTCAAGCTTTTATGATTAGTAAAAATATGACATTTCTCACCATATAAATAATGTCACAAGATCTTCAAAGCAAAAACTACTGTGGCTAACTCTAAGTCATGTATCAGATAATTCCGCTCATGAGGCTTTAGTTGTCTCGAAGCGTAAACGACTACTTTTCTATTCTGCATCAGAACACAACCTAAACCACAAATAGATGCATCACTGTATAGAATAAATTCTTTCCCAGTTTAAGGTTGAGTCAAAACTGGAGCTTCGGTTAATATATTCTTCAATTGCTCGAAACTTTTCTGGCATTTCTCAGTCCTAACAAAATTAACATTTTTTGCAACAATTTAGTCATCGGATATGCTATAATGGAAAAGGTTTTAACAAACGTCGGTAATACCCTGCCAAACCCAGAAAAATACGAACCCTAGAAACAATATTTGGTATTTCCCAATCAATGATCATCGATACTTTATTTGGATCAACACGGATACCATCAGCATAAATAACATGACCCATAAATCCAACCTCTCGTAACCAAAATTCACATTTACTGAATTTTGCATAAAGTTGTTTTCCACACAAAGTTTGCAACACAATTCTTAAATGCTTGGCATGATCTGACTTGTTCAACGAATAAAACAGTATATCATCAATGAACACCACAACAAACCAATCTAAATACGACTGAAATATCTGATTCTTCAAATCCATAAATGCAGCAAAAGCATTAATCAAACCAAATGACATTACCAAAAATTCATAATGACCGTATCGAGTTCTGAATGCAGTCTTCAGTACATCAGGCTCTTTAACATGAAACTGGTAATATCCGGACCGCTGATCAATATTTAAAAACACTGTAGCTCCCTTTAATTGGTCAAACAAATCATTAATACAAGGTAACATATATTTATTCTTGATAGTAAACCAATTTAACTACTGATAATCTATATTTAATCTCATTGACCCATCTTTCTTTTTCACAAATAAAACAGGAGCACCCCAAGGAGATATGCTCAGTCGAATAAATCTACGATCTAATAATTCTTGCAACTGTGCTTTCAACTCTTTTAACTCGGTAGGAGCCATTTTGTATGGAGCTATTGAAATTGGAGTGTTGCTTGTGAATATGATGTGCGAATTGTGTAAGTATAAACGTCGAACAAGTAATAAAGTGATGAGTGAGATCGTCTCTACAATGATTAGATAGGTAGAATTTGGTCGAGTTATTAGAGTTAAACTTGATTAATGCTAAAGCAAAATAACAATGAGAATGTAGTGGCAAAATGAGAGAATGATGATGTATAAAATGTGCAAAATAAAACAAGTAAATGAAACAAGAATGTTGCAACAAAGTAAATACAAAAAAGAAGATTAAGGAATTGCAATGTTGATTAGGACGGCTAGGATTACTGATGCATCTACCTTCTCTAACTATTAATGCCACAGCGAAGTCTTAAACATTTTACTGCTCGATATGTTTGTACAGTAGTCTACTTCTTTCAAGAGCAAAACCTTGGGTTACCTCCCCTAAGGTACTATATGTCTATAAACTTAAGTTCGACTAGCACTAATATTTTCTACCTTCTTTCATATGAGGCAAGGCTTTATGTCTAGAGGTTGCTGCGAATAAATAATTTTTCATTCACTCATATTATCCAATGTTTATCCAGTTAACCTAACCCTGTCAGCAATAATCTATCTTTAATAACCTGTTGCAAATTCTTCAATACACAGCCCGTATAAAACATGAAATAACATTGAAAAAAATAGTAGAATAATTTTAACTTAAATTGTGAACATTAACAGAAATTAAAGGGTTCAGCAAAGTAATCCCAAGCCTAAAAGATTTAGTTTATAGCTAGACAAATCGAGTTCGAGTTTAATGCAGTAACCAACATCATATTTAAAAATTAAGTTCTAAAGGAAATGCGATAAGAATTAAAGGAGAAAATCTGAGATGATAGCTTTCACCCAGCTTTCAACACTAGTAGTGCAATGTCTTACAACTACCGAAGATGATGCAGTCATCTTCTCCATCTTCAACAGCCTTCCTTCTTAGTCTTTCCCACATTTTCTGTCAAAAGTTGCTCCTCCTTTTTCTATCCGAAAACTTCCCTCTTTTTTGGGTTCCCCCTTCGGCTTTTATAGATTTGACCTTATAGGGTAGGTACATCAGCCTATAATCATTTCTCTCTTTTTTAGGTGGATTTTACTAGTACAAGTACAGTTGGGACTGAGAATAGTACGCATTAAGTGCTGACTAGGCATCTTCCAAGTATTGCCACAGCATTTGTGTTGGCAAACTATCCAAAATTTTTCATGGCAAACCTTCAACCCTTTACTCATTTTCTTACACTTTTCACCTACCAATCAGCCACCAAGCAAGTTTTCCCCATAGGCAATTAAAAGCAACATGTAATAACACTTAAGCACAATCAAAGCTTTTTCATGTAATGTTCTAAAAATGCTAAAACAGTATCCTAAAATGCAACTAAAAACACTTAAATACAAACAATTAACTAAGTCTAAGGGCATGAAATATAACTCTTTTCAAGAGTTACCACACTCCCAAACCTGAGCTATTGCTTGCCCATAAGCAAAGTATTCATGAATGCATGAATGCAAAAACTGTCATGGCCACATAACTACTTTTGTATTGTCAAACCATATAGAGAGCATTTTGTACTTCAATTCTTAGTAATATTTTATGCCTAAAAATGTGTTCTAGTTTCATAAGTTTATTTAGCAAAGGCATTGCAGAAAATATTGCCCTAAGAACAAAAATCCTATATACTCCTGTATGCAAACTGACTATAGCAAATATCTTCTAATTTATTTAGTTCATCTTTCATCTAAACTCAGTTTTCTTTTTTTAAATAATAGGGGGCTCAGCTCGTTACACAATTTTTTGACTTGACAATCTCAATTAAGCATACGTTGAATTGTCGGGTACTTAATCATATCGCGATTTGAAAAGAACTCACTCATGAAGCTAAGGCTTTTGACTTAAAAGATGGATGGAGTAAACAACTACCTCCTTAGCTACTTAACCTATTACTACAGTGGAGTGCCCCTAAACTTTTTTTTCTTTATTACACACTCTTGCCTAAGCTTGCTTTTTATAATCAACAATACAATAGAGCAAACAAAGTGTTGCTGACCTAATCGACAATTCTAAGCATTGGAGTGTTTTATAGTATTTTTTTTAATTTTTCTTAAGCTTCGCTATTTTATTCATTATTGAGTATTACCATTTTACTAAGCTTATCTTCAAAAATCTCTAAGTTCATTAAAAGAACTTACTATAGATCAATTGTAATAGAAGTTAGGATATCTCATTTTTAGGGGTCAATTCTTAGGCAAAATATCCCAAGCTAAATTCGTCTAATCCACTGTCACATTTTTCTAGATTTATTGAAGAATTAATCTCCTCATCGAACATCACAAACAAAAATTACACTCATAATAGTCTAAAAAATCCTTGGCAATTACGTGTGTTATGGCAAAATGAACATGCTCAACTAAATATCTAATGCATCCTAAATGCTCAACACACCCCCAAACCTAAGGGTTGCATTATCCTTAATGCATGCACAGACATGAATCATGAATGCAATAATATATTTACACCTAGAATGTCATGGCCAAAATATGATTGTTATGATGCAATAAAGTAAAGGGAAAAGAACTCCTTGGCTTGGAGCTTATTATTGTTGTTTCAATTGCGACGGGTGGACTTACGTGCCGAATGCTTATAAACCATTTTTCTTTTTAGTGATTCGATTGGTATGTCCTCTTATTCGTTGTCAGACTTGGTGATCTCATCAATGAGGCAATTGATTTCGTAGTTTTTTTCAGTATTGTTGCGGTAGATGTAGGTGGGACAGTTGTATTACTATCCTCTAGTGTTACCAGTGTATGGTTTGCTTCTTAAGTCCCCTCATCATCTGTCTCTATGTGGACTAATTTAGTCTTTTCTGTGTCTTAGTTAGGGAATTTGGTTTCTGTCCCTCAGTAGTAGGGTTGGTGGCTCCAAGTTCTGCTACAGTTGGCTCTACTTTAGCCATTCTTTCTTCGATAGATGCCTGTAATTCCTTAAGAAATTCAGGGCTTGGTGATGTTCTTTTAAAGGGACCTCTTCATGGCAGCATCTTTATTCTCCACATAGGCCTAGAAAATGGCCATTCGTTCTTGCACCTTTTCCAAGTCTGGAGCAATTCGAAGTTACTAAGTCTCTAAGAGATTGAGTTGCTTTTGCAACCTCTCAAATGAGCTGAGCACTTGCTGCTCCAATAAACTGTTGGAATTAGAAGGGTTTAAGAAAATGCTCATTCAAATGATGGAAATCCAATGAAACCCAAGAGTTTTGATGATATTTATTTTGCATAGTCTTCAATAATAAAAGAAGAAATAGAAAACAACAAAAATAAAATTTATTTTAAATCTAATCAAAAAATGAAATGAAAAGAAAACCTAACCTAAAAACATGAAAAACTAAGGAGAAATGTTCAACCACCAAAAATTTTCTTACAAAGCTTATAAAATAATATTTATAGTCTACTTGTAAAATCCCGCCTGACGAAGCCTTAGTGTTTGATGTTGTTTGTAGAAGTAAGGTAAATAGAGTAAGTTATGAATGAGTAGAGTATTACATCTCTCTTGGTGTATGAAATCTTAGGATGCGCGTTCGGGCAAAGCTTGTATTTGGGCGAGTTGGAAATTGGCAGACTCTTCCGTAAGGTACACGTCGCCCCAGTCGATAGATAAGTATGTTGAATCCTTATAGTTAAGTCATTATTGTCAAGACCTAAGTCTGGTTAGCCTAATATTTTGATTGAAGATTTGGTTAGCCTAAAGAGAATTAGTTTTGAATGAAACAATGTTATTGTAGATGATAGGACACGCATTTAAGATGAGAGAGAAAGTACTTAGTCACGTGTATCGAAAGAAGGGTAGTGTAGTAATTTAACTTACCTAGTACTTAGTCACGTGTATCGAAAGAAGGGTAGTGTAGTAATTTAACTTACCTACTAGGGTTTTCCTTTTGTGCATTTTTGTATAAAAACCAACCTTAGCTTCCGCAGCAAGTTTATGCTTTCTTTGGCAACCAAATTTACCCTCCCAAATTTTCTCTACATTTTTTCTCTCGAAAAAGCCCTAAACCTAAGGCTTGTTGAAAGATTTGGGTTAGTTGTATTTAGCCAACCTCTTCATCGCTTAACCCTTGCTCAAGATACTCCTAAAAGCTCCCGAGATAAGGGCAAAGGTCCTGCTGTTTAACCTTACTACACTTTTCTGGTGAGCTTCTTCTTACTCCATGTGTGTTTAATGCTTTCATAATGTGCGGTTTAATGTAAATATACCTATTCTGTGAAAATAAGATGTTGGTGCAAGTGCGATAGATGTTTTTCGTCAATAGTCTATTTGGTATGTTAATGTTAAATGTGCATGAGCCTTTTTTCGTGTTAAGTTGTAGCTCTCTTGTCACTAAAATTAATCTTAAGGTCTAAAAGGAAATGTAAATGAATTCTTGGAGATGCCTTGTAACAACCTTAACCCGTCTATGTCTCCAGATTAGGATTACAAAGCATTACTGAACAATCAGAACATTTAACGTCTTAACATTCAAATAAATTAAATGAATTATAATCCATTCAATCATTTACATCCTGTCCCTAAATCGAGTCTTCGAGGCCCTAGAAATAGGTTGGAAGCAATTTGGGACTAATTTGAAACAAAATGGAAAGTTTAGGATAGAGTTGAAAAATTTAGAAATAGGGGCCACACGGCCGTGTCCCAACCCGTGTCCTCACCCGTGTAACTTTTTGAGTAGGATCACACGGCCGTGTCGCACGCCCGTGTGCCAAGCTATGTAACTTATTGACTTGAACCTTAAAAAATCCTCAGATGTCACACGGCCATGTGACGGCCCATGCCCTAGGCCGTGTGAACCCAAAAATGCACCTAAATTCATGTCATTTCAAGCCTAACTCATACTTAACTAACTAATCCATTAGGGTGCACATTCAAGAGATTCAAGCACCATTCAAACACAAATAAACATACCATTTCAAACAAATTAAATCACCTAACAAATATGTCATTCAAAGGCACCACAATAGCATCAACACATCATTTACCAACACATGATACCATTACCTTAATTCATGCATAAAGGCCTAGTTCAAATATGTGCTAAAACATGTCTCAAATTGACCATTTGTAAGCCATTATCAACATACCAAAAGAATCTTATTCACAAGCACTTTAAAGTACCAAAATGACATAGCTTAACAAGCAATTACAAGTCCATCAACCAAACATTCTTCGAAAACATTCTTCAAAACATAACATATCAAATCACCATTACATATCATCCTATACCATAACAAAACATCCTATACATGCCATTATTAACCTTGATCAGAAAATACTCAAAACTACCAAATTAACTTCTGAATAGTGTGATAGGTCTCTGATGAACTTCCAACCAAATCGAGCTTTCCGATGATCTATAGGAAAAGAAAACAACTAACGTAAGCAATATGCTTAGTAAGCTCGTATAAAGGCAACTTAACTACTGAACATATTAGAATAAACAACTAAGCATAATTTTTATTATATATTAAGTTAACTTTGGTTTTCTATTCACTACACCTCTTATGAATAATTGATGTAGCCTTGCATATACATATATATTTTTGCTTATAAGCATTTCATATAACCATTTCACTTAAACGTTTCTTCTTACCATAACACTTACACATTTAACATATAATCGTTCTGTAATTCATCTTTCGTTTCAAACTTTTACATGAAAATATCATTCCAGAATCACTTACTTTCACTAAACAATGTAAAATTTAAATAAATAGATTAATCATACTTGTTATTCATTTACGAAGCACTTGTAGGATTAGTACTGAAAATGGTTTATCATATGCTTCCTATACTATAATAATTCAATCCAAACTCATTAATTTATGTATAAATATCTATCTTTAGCCGTATAATCATCAATATAATTATACTCACATATGATCAAGTAGTTCATTGACCATTTAACATTTACAAATATCTTGACTATACATTAGCCTTTAAGCACATAAATAATTTGTATATTCCATTAACATTTAGCCTAATGAACTAGTAACTTGACTCAGATACTCGGGTAACTACACCACACCAGAGGCATCATAGATGCATAACATGAGCACTGAAGAAAATGTGCAAATAGGGGCACCAAAGGGCAAATCCCATACAAGCGTAGATACTAACCCTATTGGCATGCCAATCGTATACTAACCCTATTGACCATTTAACATTTACTAATATCTTGACTATACATTAGCCTTTAAGCACATAAATAATTTGTATATTCCATTAACATTTAGCCTAATGAACTAGTAACTTGACTTAGATACTCGGGTAACTACACCACACCAGAGGCATCATAGATGCATAACAAGAGCACCGAAGTAAATGTGCAAATAGGGGCACCGAAGTGCAAATCCCATACAAGCGTGGATACTAACCCTATTGGCATGCCAATCGTATACTAGTGATTACTAACCAAGAATTGTTATGTAATCCAATACCTTTATACATATTTATCAATCAAGAGCACTTCATCATTTCCGTACACATAATATGATATCAATATATATTCATGCTGTCAATGTGCCATCACAAGGATTGTCACCATCCATTAATCACTTTCATTTGATTAATTCTTCTAATTGATCTATAATAATAATTTATCACATCTTTATTAAATAATTTAACCATAACATAAATAACTATTTACATTCATCCAAAATGGAAAAAATAATTTCTATCTATATACGAACTTACCTCGACAAAGACAGTTGTAACAACGAAGTCAACGACTAATCCAACAACAATTTTTCCTCGATTTTGATCCATTTGGTTTGTTTTGTGATCTAAATAATAATATTTCACTCAATTAAACTATTCAATAACTTAAAATAATTAATTTAACTTATAACTCTTATTATTAAGAATTTTACAAAATTACCCCTAATACTTTAACATTTATGCAATTTAGTCCTTAAACCCGAAACTTGCAATTTCACCATTTTTAACCATAAATCATGCTAGCGAATTTTTACCCAATCTTATAACAACCCATATTTATCCACAATTTACACTATTTTCCATGAATTTTACCATTTTCATAAATCAGTCCCAAAACTTGAAAATCATAAAAAATTACTTAACAAAATACTTATATTTAACAACCAAGCTTTATAATCTATCATAAAATTTTAAGAACATCACAATTTCATCCATGGTAAAATTCTAAACATTTAACAATTTAACAAATTAACAAATTGATCCTCAGGTTATCTAGATTAAACTAATACGAGCCTAAAAACAGAAAAATCATTAAAAACGGGTAAAAAATACATACCATGCATGTGAACAAATCATGGCCGAAAGCTTGGTTTAAGCTTCCATGGAGTTTCGGCCTTTACCCTAAAAAGATGACAAAAATAATGGCTTTGTTTATCTTTTAATTATCTTTTAAATTCCATTTATTTATGAAATTACAAATTTTCCCTTTACTATTTAATAAAATTTAATAAAACATATCACCTAAATCGTCCACTATCGAAAATTCTAGTTAAATTACCATATAAAGACATTCAAATATGTTTCTATGCTCAATTAACCCATAATAATCAATAGCAATTAACTTTTGCGTCTTTTATGATTTAGTTGTTTTTAATTAATTAACTATCTAAACATTAAAATTTTTTAACCAAATTTTAATACGACCTTAATAATACTCCATAAATATTTAACCACTTGACTTTAGGAACATACCACTTGAACTTAATTATTCTTTCATTTAACATAAATCATTAAACCAAATTTTATCACTACACTATATTCGACTCGTAAATATTAAGTGATAATATTTACGGGATTTCTCATCGGATTTGTGGCCTCGAAACCACTATTTTTAACACCACTGAAAAAGGGGCTATTACCTGCCTTAAATGAAAGAGCATTGTACTGGCAGATCGCGATACATGAAAATGGTTCTTAGGGCAAGTGTTGTTGCAAACCAAATTGGCAAAGCATGAAAAAAGAAATGAAATGAGTAAATGATATGACTCTGAACATGGACTAGGGTTATTGGCTAACACGAAGAAGATTGTCTATATGAATGTTGTATGTCTGACTGCATGGGCATAGTGTACACGCCAAATGAACACTATCTGGCGTATTGTCTATTTGTGTCTAGTATTTGCCAACTAGCAAACTGTGTGATTGTGCTGAAATGGAAAGGCTTACTTGAATTGTGCTTGGTTATTGAATTGCTATTCCCAGAACTCACTAAGTTCTTTGAACTTACTTAGTTGACTTTCCTTCTTAGGCCTGCTGATGAAGTAGAAAGATCTCAAAGATTACACCAGAGGATATTTGTCATTGTGAGATTTCTAATAATTTTGTATTATGCCTGGCGTAGAAGGGGGTGGTGTCATGACTATGTCTTTAGAATTGCTATTCTAATGAAAATTTCAGTAAAGTTAATATGATATTACAAAGTACCGCTTGTGTCTATATCAAATAATTAAATGTCTTTCCTTAAATTTTAATACATATATACTTGTCTATATAAGTTGTAGTTAAATCATGGGTTACGCCCAGTTTGGTTAGAAAAGATGGAAATGCTAAGGTAGTGACACGCCAATCCTGAATGAAAATGAAAATGAAAATGAAAATAAAGACTTAAGCTTGTTTGGACACAAAAAAACTACTAACACTTAACCTAACATTGATCACTATGCCCTTAAATGAAAATAAAGACTTAAGCTTGTTTGGACACAAAATTGCCCCAATAGTTTTTTTCACTATTTGGGAAACGATATCCCGATACCCAAGCTTTGATATCACAATACTCACAATAGTTTCTAAGCTGTTGGTCCCGACCCACATTCGAAACAAGCTTCGGTATGCTTCCAGCATTCTCTTATGTGATTTCTCCCACAGTGCTTGCAGACAGAATTCTTCATCATCCTGGTTTCTCCTATACTCGCCATCGAGGTAGCTTGTCAACCAGCTCCATCACACCTGAAACTCATAGGCTGCAAATCTCTCACTGACACTGAAAAGCTTTTATCTTTTGGCTTCTTAAAATTTGAAAAGAGTGGTGGACTAGAAATTCTATGTTTTATTCTTTCTTTGTGATGCGTTCCACTCTTTCCTTAAATAGTCATCTCTATTTTAAGGGCCTTAGCTGTCATGGTCGCTAAACTCTGACATTCTAATGTCGCCACCAGGGCGCGAATTTCATCCCTTAAGCCCCATTCAAACTTCACACATAAGGCTTTCTCATTCTGAAACATATCTTTTACATAGCACTTAAGTCTAACAAACTCTTTCATTTGTTCAACATACATCTAGTTCACAAACCTTTCTCTAAAAAGAATTCCCAGTCTATCAGCTCAATAAGGGTTACACTAGTTAATGTGTCCCACCATTGATACGTCTCCCCTTCTAGCAAGGAGACGACACACAAGAGGTTGTCTACCGACGTGTACTTTAACTCCTTAATTACCCTACAGACGCGTGATAACCATTGTTCTGCTATCGTAAGGTCATCGCCTTTATCCCTCAGAAATTCCTCGCCGCCTCTTTTTTGTATCTCTCTCACAGGATCACCTTTAACTTGGGTTGTAGCCAACACTAGAGGTGCAAGATGTGCTGGTCGTACCACTTCAAACTGAGGTTGCTGAGGTGGTGGGACTTGAGCTACTCCCAAGTTCATAAATTGTTCAAACATTTTATTCATCATTGTGAAGAAGGCATTTCAAAAAGTATTTTCACCTGCACCCAGATCACTTGTAGAAGTCTACCCTTGTGCTTGAGGTACATGGCTCTCGATCTCTTTACTCATTGCCTCTCTCAAACTTTCTGACATATTCTTTAATAGCTACAACAAAACTTAAATTAGATCAATTTACAGGGACTAAGCCAGAGATGTATCATGCATAGTGAGACGTGACTTAGCCTTCGATTTTTTGAGAATCGACTCAACCTTGACTCTGATACCAAAACTTGTCACACTCCTTACTCGACCCGATCACCGGATCCGAGTGTGGTGTGTCACAACTTAAAACCATACAAATTTGACAAAACACTTGACGTTTATAAAAGCTTCAAGGTCTTGGTGTAAAACCTAATATAACAATAATAAAAAAATAAAATCAATAATATGCCAAGTAAAACATATTTAGACAAACATTTGGTAGAAGCCTTATAAAAGTTGACAAGGTTAAATAAAATGTGAGATAAATTATTTTTCTTACAAAAGTTTCAAGTGCATCACTGGCGGTTAAATGTCATTTAAGACAGTTTGGCATACACGCCTAAAAGATTATCTCATCAACCATAATTAAATATGATTTAACATATATTTCTACAGTACTTAAAATTTCTCATAAAACAGTGTTTTGCTAAAAGATGTAATTTATTACAAAAGTTGGTTATAAAACAGATCTACACGTGACCCTTCTAAAAGGTCATGCATGATACGAAAATAGACAACTGGCTCACTATCAACAGCAACTTTGGCGTAGTCCCCTTCTACAGAATCTCTTTCTTATATCAATATGCCTGAGAAGGAAAGGGTAACAAAGTAAGTTCAAATGAACTTAGTGAGTTTCATAAACAAAGGAAACACAAATAATGTATATGGATACCACTGGTAAACAAGCATTAATACCCATAATGATACTCAACATTTCAGAGAGGTTCATACGTACAAATCATAATATGCCCAATGAATTCCATAGAATACAAACAGGCTTGATCTCCAACTTAACACGACACATAGGTGGTCACTATCATCCATCTTAATCATAACTCATATAATAAGCACAATTTACACACGACCCATCCTTATGTCAGCCTCATACCCAAAATTCAGAATCAAAATCATTCCAATCAGACGTATTCATATACATATATCCCCTTAACTTCTCATATCATTTCTGTTTAGTTGAGCATGTTTTCTTGTGATATGTCAATCCGGTTTGCAATATAGCTTCTCTGTCGGAGGCATCATAAACATATCCCCTTTCATTCATCACATATCACAGTTCATATATAGATGGTATTAGGCTCGTGCAGTAAGGAGGGTATTTTACATCAAAACATTAACTAACCATACTCACGCTGATAATGTTGGTTTAACACAACAAAACCAGACACCACATATGACGTTATTGGGAGGAAACACTTACCTTTCACAATTTAGATGGCAAGAGGATTTATAACACACAAAAGTAAAAAGGAACTCACCAAAAAATCTAGTACTGTAATCTACTCCGCAAGTCCTTTGCCTTTATTGCTTGGACCTTCGTTAACTTCTTGAGCTAAAAGAAAGACAAATATATCTATTAAATTATTAAACTATTGAAATTTAACATGCATGCATAAATCGGTAACTTTTAACCCAAAATCAAGAAGTTTCCTTCCTCATGAATAATTTTAAAATCTATGCATGCATTACTTTAAACACGTAAATTCCTTTGACAATAACCTAAAGGTTTACTAGAAATTACCAGTAAGTTGCTACTAACAATGGTGTTAATTAGTCACTGAGAACCATCTTCATTTGAAGCCTTCTACCTTAAGGTTTTTCAAAAACTTATACGATAATTCAAGGAAGAAGATGTATATGTAACACATGTTGGCAAACGATATCCTTATATACCCATGCAACGGAGACAAGGTGTAGTGGAAGGATCAGAAAAATCCCACTATTACCCTTGATTCCCGTGAATAAACTTACTGAATAATTTTGAAGTCTAACCATCTACAGTATCCTAGTTCAGTTTTAATTAGGTCTCAACTAAACTCCAACATTACTTACTGAACAATCATATTCATGTTAAACAGAGAAACGAATCAAGTTCGCCCAAAACATCTAGGATTAGTGGATAACTTAACAGAAGAGTCTATTAATCCTAGAGTTCACCAAAACTTGGAGTTTGCCAGATGGCGAATCCCACAGAATATGCCATCAACCAGGACGAATAGTTCACTAACTTACTCATTTTCTACCCTTAGCATAAACAACATGAATGTCAAATAGTGACTCGATATAGGCTTAGTTTAGTAATGCTTCTCAAAAGTGCTTTTGGGAAAAAAAAACACTCTTAGGGAGAAGCTAAGATTTTCAGCTTCTAAAACAAGTGCTTTTGGGCCAATTTTTTTATCTTGGGAGAAGAACTTTTTCTCTCAAGAAGTAGCTTATTTAAGAGTGCTTTTGTCTCAAAAGTGCTTTTTGTCCTAAAAGTACTTTTTAGAGCAATACTAAACACACCCATAATCTTCGCTAGGCAGACTGCCACATAAAAATTGACAAAACATATAAAAGAAACTTGAGTTGCTTGAGAATAAGATTCTCAAGTGTATTGGAGAGCCTATTTGACATATCAAATTATGATAGATCAGAACTCTTGAGTCAATTTGTTTGACAAGGACAAGGTTTTCATCAACAACTTTTGGAGGAAGTCGTTCAGGAAGCTTGGTACTCGACTTCATTTATCCACTGCATACCATCTTGAAACAGATGATCAAATAGAAGTCTTGAATCGATGCTTGGAGGGGGTACCTTAGGTGTGTGTCAAGTAAGAGACCAAGTGACTAATTTTTGTGGTTACCCTTTGCAGAATGGTGGTATAGTACCATTTACCATTCAACTATCAAATGCACCCATTATGAAGCCCTCTATGGAAAAGACCCTCCTCTCCATTTACCATATTTAGTTAGTTCTTCTTTTGTAGCTACAGTGGACCACAACCTTCAACACCAAGAGATAGCTAGACAACTTCTCAAGTTCCATTTGAAAACAACTTAGGATCAAATGAAACAAGTGGCTGATAGGATAAGGTCTAACAGAAAGTTTTAAATGGGAGATATGGTGTATTGGAGGATCTAGCCTTACAAATAACATTCCATGAGAAGGATTATGAACCAGAAACTATCTCCCAAGTACTTTGGACCCTACCTTGTGGAAGCCAATGTAGGAAATGTGGCTTACAGACTGTCATTACCAAAAGGATCTTGAATTCATTCCACATTTCACGTGTCCCAACTTAAGAAGAACATTAGCAAGGGTCCCTATAGCTCTGAGTTGCCATTGGTAGGGATAGATGGGGCTCTTCTCAAGGTGCCAATTTGAGTTATTAAAAGGCGTATGGTGAGAAAGGGAAATCATGCTACCCATAGAGGTGCTAATGGAGTGGGCCGAAAAATTCCCTAAAGACTCCACATAGGAGAACTTGCAGACCCTTCAATAGAGATATCCAACATTTGATCTTTGGGGACAAGGATTAAGTTCGAGGGGGGACTAATTGCTATGGAAGGTAGCAGCAACAATCAAATAGTTTAAAATTCTGTTATTGTTCTATTATGTTTGTTTAAGTGTAATTGGAAAAATGTAACATTTTATTGTAGAAAACATTAATGAAAAGGTGTGTCGTGGCTAGGGTCAGAGTAGCATCTAAAACAAGTCGTTTTGGCTTAAGGCTGTTTAATTAAATAGTGTGTATTGAAGTAGCAGTTAGTTAACAGTTGCTAGGTTGTTACACGAGTCGTTAACCTTCCCTTTTAGCACCAGTCATGGGTAGGGAACGTAGTTATAGAAATTATGCAACAATCTTGAACTCTTTTTATCTTTCTCTTTCTCTCTTGAGTTCTCTTTTCTTTTTCCTTTTTTTTCGATGCTTTTCCTGTTCTTTTCTTTTTCCATAACACTTTCTTATTGTTAACCTTACTATTTGATATGTTTTCTTTGTCTTTGTTAGTTTTGAAGTTGTTACTATTGAAAACCTATTTGTTGAAATTTACTTCTTCTTCTGTACTCATTCATGCTGGAAGCTGATGTAAGCTAGGGTTTTGAACCCTAGTTGAAAATCTTTTAAAAGAATGGGCTAAGCTTAAACCAATTTTCAAATTTGAATAAAAAGAGTCTAAAATAGTCTTAAAATGGCAGGCTTAAAAGTTTACAAATATTTAAACATATATAGGATGGGCTAAACAAAGTTTCGGCTCAAAATTATATTTTCCCAATGCCCCACTCGAATAAAAAGTAATCCAAAATTTTATATAAGTTATTCAAACTCTTTTATATTAAGGGTAGAAATCTAAATACCCGATGTGTATACACTTAAAAATTCAATGCCAAACTTGTTGCAAATACACAAATAAGGGATATCATTAATTTATAAAGGGTAAACTACACCATTAGACATTAGTCATTAAACTATGCGCGATGTGTATACACTTAAAAATTCAATGCCAAACTTGTTGCAAATGCACAAATAAGGGATATCATTAATTTATAAAGGGTAAACTACACCATTAGACATTAGTCATTAAACTATGCGTAAGTTTTTATTTAGGTCACTTAAATTTTAAAAAAAAGATACAATTTGATCATTGAACTATTTAAAAGTTTTCATTTAAGATACTAAACTATTCAAAAGTTTTTATTTAAGTCACTAGGTTTGTTAAGTTTTTTTTTAAAAGTTCTGCCAACGACCACCAATCGACGATTCAACGATTGGTATAATTTGTCAATATCCATCGACGAGTAAAAGAACATACCTTAAATTCAAGTTGATCTGACGGTCAATGTCAGAGATCGGAGAAAAAACATGTTTGGATTTTAGTTCGTAAATTCATAACGTCCAAAGTTGTTTAATGAAAAACAACTGAATGGTAGAAGAGAAGGGAAAAGAGAGTTTTCGATTAATGTAAACAATACAAATATAGAAAGTCATATAACATTGATTTTAAAAGTCCTGTGACTTAAATAAAAATTTTTAAATAATTCAGTTACCAAAGTATAAATTTTTAAATTAAATGACTAAAATAAAAAATTATCCATAATTTAATGACTAATAATATAGTATTACTCATTTATAAAAGCTACTAAGACTAGATGGCTAATTAATTTAATCAA
>JABEZY010275187.1:0-18524 GCA_013467495.1 Gossypium gossypioides
TCCTAACTAATCAGTTGTATTTCTACAAGCTCAAGCACACAAAAGACAAGAAAACGTAAAAAATTGAAGCAAATATATTTTGTACTAGCATGCTCGCTTCCTTTTGTTTTATATGTCACTTGGTATAGCTGATTGCTTAATACCTATTTATAGTGTAACATATAGAACTTAGTAGTCTAACAATCAAAAATTGAAAATCACCTATCATCATGCCAAATTTATTCATAAACACAAGCAACCTATGTACATGCTCCTAACTAATCAGTTGTATTTCTACAAGCTCAAGCACACAAAAGACAAGAAAACGTAAAAAATTGAAGTAAATTTTCTATGATACCCTCACACACTTTAGTTGACACATTATCCTCGATGTGTAGCTCATAAATAGATAATGAAGGAAGTTACACGATTGATCGTGGTCGCTCCAATTTCTAATGGTGGGTGCTTCCTCCTTTGAACGTGTTAGCTCGACATGTTTGTGTCTCCTTCGTGATGGGTTCCTATATAGAAGTTTTATAAAGTGCAACAAAATAAAAAATCTATTTATTATTCCTACTCCTACAAAGCCTTTATAAAATTAAAATAATTCAATTGTCCTCCTCATCCATCTCCACACTCCCATCATTCTCCTCATCTCCTCCTTCCTTTTTGCTTTCATGCACTTCTTCTTATTGTTCCATATTCGTTGGCCCGAACATGTCAGGCATATAATTAGGGACCCGGATGTTATTTTTCCTTGCAAATTCTGTGAATATTGGTCCTGACTCTTGCATCCACTGTATCATCCAATCAATTTTTGGATGACTACTTTCACAGATATCTTTTTGAGCTCGTTTCAACCTCTGTGATGAGGCTAGTGTAACCATCACTTTTTATTGTTGCTTCTTGTTGTTGCTTGTTCCAATCATTCATTCGTTTTCTCATAAATCTATGTACTATTGGTACAAGGTATCACTGATAATACTTTTGGAAGGTTTCAGCGACTACTCAGTGGATGTCATAGGTACATCTGTCGTTCTACATAATATCGTCCCTAGGTGGGGAAAGAAGACTACCACCTTCTGGCTACCAATGCATCTTCTTATATTCTGATGAATCCATTTACCGATACATACCTACTTTTTCTACAAAATAGCATAAAGTAACACTGCTCTAAAAGTATTAATGTTAGAAACATTTAAAGCATGTACGATTCTTGTGCATATAAATTGGATCCATATTTTGGCCATAGGAAACATGATCGCTTGATGAAAGGATACTGGGATATTGGTACTTGCGTGATATTTCCATTCACCCCTACCTTCAATCAAAAAGTTTATAATGTTATCCACATCTATGTCTCGAAAATGTTCTAGATCAGTTTCATCAATAAAATCATTTTCATAGTATGGAGTATTATAAAAGTTGCAAATAATACGCGGGGTTACTCTAACCTCTTTCCCTCGCACAAGGACCATATCCCACATATGACCTTCAATGTTTCTAAATTCTTGATCTCATAATGATGCATAAAATTCTTGAATAATGGGGACCACAACACTCTCTTTAGGGATCGTCCAAAAACATTACCATCTATGATATCACACTAAAGGCCATATTTCCTTACACAAAATCATGGATGGATCAAATTCCCTCTCTTGGATGAATGTTCTTCCTTAAAGTTCATTAAAATATTTTTCAACATTCGTATTTAGGAAAATAGAGGAATTTTGAACCATTGATGGCTTCGTTTCCATAGTTTACCTAACTTTCCTAGAAGGCATGATATTTCAATCCTAAGCAAACAATTCAATGGAACAGTAAAAAGTTTGAGTTTAGGAACCCTTAACCTTTAATATATGGTCGAAGTTCGTTTGAATTCCTTGCTTTCCTGCGATGTTCTCATTCCTTTTTTTCCCTAAATATGGTTAAAGAGTTTGTGAAGAATAAATAGAATTTTTAAGAAATTGAGGTTTTAGAGTTTAAGATATTTTGAGAGATTTGAGAGAGTTTGAGGGATTAGCGGTTAATAGGTGTTTGAACTAGAAGTAGATATGATTTTAGGTTACAAAATGGGGTTTTAAAGTCTTAAAAATTAGGTTAAATGAAGACTAAGCCACCGGGTTGCGCGATTGGGTCGGGTCAACCTTGCAGAAAATCCCTAGCAATACATTGATGTCGCGATTTCTTAGGGCAATGACGCGACTTGGAGCTTTGAAGGACTGTCTGTAATGTCACGATTTCTTAGGGCAATGTCGCAACACTGACTCTGTTTCGGCTAAAAACTTTCAGCTTTAAGGATGTTTCTATTTAGAGATAAACCTACATCAAATAAATGTCAAAATCTAAACTAGGTGATTAGTTACATATACAATAATTTACAAAAGTTAAGCAATTCAACTAAGTTTTAAGTTTTATTGTCGGATTCATCCTACAGTGTCATCAATTCACAGATGGAGGATTTTCCCATTCTATCGGTATTGGTCCATCTTCCATCATGCCATTCCACCTGTGCCCGTTTGCCCTATTCTTTAAACGTGTTTATTCTTTCTACATGCATAAAAAGAAGCGTGTCCCTTGACTCAGGGATGTTAGAAATAAATATTTTTTTTACATTGTTCCCATAACTTCCTGATATATTCCTCACTTGATTGATGACCACATTTAAACATTTCTGTCTCACCATTGATTTTCATAGTTAATTCATTTTTCTCTAAATCAATGGTGGACCTAAAAGAAGCCAAGAAGGGTTTTCTTAATAAGATCGGTATCTCACAATCTTCTTCAAAATCACGTAACACAAAATTTTCAAGGATAATAAAACTTTTCAATTTGACTAACACGTCTTCTAATACCCTTTTTGGATGTGCAGAAGACTTGTCAACCAATTGTAATGTTATTTGAGTAGATTTCAGATCCCCTAACCAGATTTTTTCAAAAATCGATAGAGGCATTACATTAATACTTGCTCCTAGATCGCATAGAGCTCTGTTAAAATGAATGATCCCTGTTTCTATGGGAATAGTAAAACTTCCTAAGTCCTTCAATTTTCAAGGTACCTGTCTTGAAATAATCACGCTACTGGATGTATTTAAAGTAACCTGTTCTCCTACATTAATTTTCTAACACCTAGTCATCATTTCTTTTAAAAACTTAGCGTATTTGGGAACCTTTCCAATTAACTCAATTAAAGGTAGGTTAATATTTAATATTTTAAATAGGTTTAGAGAACTTAAAAATTTATCCTCATCCTACTTTTTTTTTCTTCTAGTCTTGAAGGGAATAGGATTTTTGTACCGGTAGAATCTTTAGTTATTTCCTTCCCTGTCTCTATTGCCGGTGTGATTACCTCCTCTGATTCTGGTTCATCTTCCACTTCTAAGGTTCTTCTTGAGGTTCGTTAGTCTTCTTTACAATTGCCTCTAGAGTGGTGGTTTTTGGCCTACTCAATATTTTGCCCAATCAAAGTGCAATTACTTTCACATGCTCCTTACCTTCTCTTTGTGAATTATCTTCCATGTTACTAGGAATACCTCTTTTGATGTCACCCATCATGCTCATCAATTGGCTCATTTGATCCTTGAGTTTATTCAATGTTCTTGTTGAGTTGGTGTACTCAAACTGACCCTGCTTGACATCAATTCTCATTAACTGCATTTCTCCCTCAATTCTGTCCAACCGTTCACCTCATGCAGTATGGACCTTTAGGTTGACCCTATCCTAGGGTTTCTACAAATAAGGAGGTTGGTAATTAGTATTTTTAACTTGATTTGAACATTTTCTTCCTCCTTAGTTTCCTCCCCATCTTAGATTTGGATGATCCCTCTATCCAGGATTGTATGTATTCAAATAAGGGTTTCCACCCCTATTCCCAATGTAGTTTATATCCTCGGCAAGATTATTGATATAATGAAAGAGTGGCTTATCTCCTCCATGCATAAACAGTGTAGAAGCAGATTTAATACGGTTGAGTCTATCCACTATTTGCTGGTACTTCTCATCCTCATGGATAGCTTTGACTGTAGTAGGTTTCTGGCCATCTGTGAAGCATTCAATTGGCCACTGCCAGGAGTTTAGTGCCATGTTCTCAATAATTTTGTACGCATGCTCGTACGTTCTATTCATAAGGGTCCTACTGCTGCTTTGTCAAATCCAAGTCATGCATTTGTATACAACTCATTATAAAATGCTTGCAGTTGTATCTACTCAAGAAATTCATGGTGCGGGCATTTTTGAATCAACATTTTGAACCATTCCCATGCCTCATAGAAACTTTCTCCCTCTATTTGTCTAAAAACAACAATCTCTCTTTTTAGTTGCATTGCTTTGCTGATTGGGAAAAACTTCTGTAAAAACTTTTCAGCGAGTTCATCCCATGTCATGATAGACCCTGGTGTCTGCGAGTCTAACTAAGAAAAAGCACTATCAATCAAGGAGAAGGGAAACAACCGAAGACGAATAGCATCATTCTTTACCCCGTTATGCTTAAAAGTATCACAAAATTGAAGAAACCATTTTAAATGTTGATTAGGATCTTTTGTCATAGTCCCCCTAAACTGTAGATTGTTCTAGATCATTTGAATGATAGCTGGTTTTATCTCGAAGTTATTAGTTGTAATCGTCGGCCTTGCTATATTTTCTTGAACCATATCTAGACTTGGTAAGGTATAATCCCATAAAGTTCTTTCGTTCCGAGCCATCTGAATATTTGTAGGAAGCTGTGGTGCTGGTGGGTTTCCTAGGGTCTTATTGTTAGCATCGTCAAATAATGGATTTTCATGTGGTACGTTACCTACAACTGGTGGTGGATCTTTCATCTACTACTGCTATTTCGGTTGGTGATTTCTTTGAATTATTCTTTTGGGATCTATGGTTGCTACAATAGGTGTGCCCTTACTACGAGTCATACACTAAACCTAGAAAGAGGAGATTAGTAACAATAAATGGAATAAAATCGTATCTATAACCAACAAAATTCTTAATTATTCCTTTAAAGTAAAAAAATTAAAATCGATCTAGTGACGTTGCCTCCCCGACAACGGCGCCAACAACTTGACCGCCTCCAGATGTACTAACGTCCAGACTGTGAATACTATAATAAAATATAAAATTATGAGGCGATATCCATAGGTATACAGGTCTAGTTATAATATAGTTTTACAACGGAGTGGGTGAATACTCCAAGGATCGTACCCAAGGGAGGCGGTTGCTAGATCAATTCTAACCTACACACTAAAAGATCTAATTAGTACTTTAAATTCAGTTATAGTATGAAGAATATAAAATAAAGGATTTTTGGTGTTCTTATAATAATAGTAAAAATAAAACAACATAAAAAAATAAAATTCAAGAGATTAAAAAGGAAAAATAAATCAAATCTAATTATGGGTGATTAGCTTACTTTGGTAATATTCATTAACTATCGTTTCGAGTTCCTCTTCAATCAACTAGTCACTACCATAGCAGGATCTTTCAATCTTCCACTAACATAACGAGTCTGCAAGAACTACTTATATTCCGATCTCACAGTCCAGACTAGTTTGGGGTTAAGGTGTTCACGAACGGGCAATACCAATTTTGGGTTAATTATGACCTTGATTACTTCTCATGGTTGTCAAGCCTAGGGTTTGTTTCACGTTCTCCCTTTCCCAAATAGTTGATCTATTGAGTAACCCTGCAACAGTTAATAGATCATACCTCCACTCGTTAATCCCCCATAGAGGGATTAGTTCCTCATGACGTTCATAAATAATATATAATCTATATAAAGAGAAAGCATGCTAATTAAATCGACAAGATAGAGTTAATGAAAGAGCTTGATTGAATGATTCCACAATTCAGATCTCTTGAAAGAAAATAATGAACAAATAAACTAAACTCTAGAAACCTAAGAAAGAAAAAAAATAAAACTAAATCTAAAGAAATAAGCTAGGTTAATGAAAAGGTGTCCATAACATGTGCCAAAGGAGCCTACTTATAACCTTCAGGTGGCCGTTGTCCTTAACCCTAGGTCAACTGACATTTTCGAGCCTTAAGTTCGATTATGTGGACCAAAATACCCCTACTTCGTGTTTAATTTCTGTCCCAGAGTCTATGTCGCGACTTCGTAGGCAATTTCGTACTTTCTCCATTCTGCTCTTCATGTTGTGACATCGGGCCTTCCATGTTTCAACATAGTGTTCAGTATCGACCTAAAATGCCTTCTAATGGTCTCCTGCACACTCACGAAGTACATTAGCTCTCCCTTAGGCCTCATTCGGCCCTTAAGGTCCATAAAAGACTGAATTCACACATTTTATTAGATATAAGTAAAACTAAAGAAACTTAATTAAAATATAACAGAAATGCTTGTATTCAGGCTCCTTAAGTTCAAAAACTGGTTTAATATGCTACACCAAATTACGGCAGATCAATAAGCCTTTTTTCAAAAATTATTATTTTAGGTTGTCTGCCTGAACTAAAGAATTATCTTGAATTTTTAAATTTACAAGTTTGACTTCAAAACCATAATTTTTTTTTACGAGTTTTTGAGCCTATAGAGCATATATTTCATTTTGGGATCATTTTATTTTTGGTTGTGAGTATGTCAACTTTATTTGTTATTCTAGAACTTGCTTTAGTTATACATGTCAAGACCATATTTTTTGTTTGATATACTGAGATAATAGAGGCATTTAGGATTTAACCCGATCAACCTTCAAACAGCTTACCTATTGTATTATCCCTTTGTAAACCCCGCTGATCCTAACACTTTTTTTTACTTAACAACCGTTCATGTTAACTCATAAAAAACTTTAATGTTGTAACCTTTTTTATTGACTCCCTTATTGTCGAAATTCAATTTGGTTAGTGTCTGATTATGTTTCATCATTTGCATTGCTGAATTTTCTCTTTGTTCTAGAAAAAAGGAAAAATAAATAAATAAATAAATAATTTTTTTTTCTTGAATTGTGAGTCTCATCGTTTGTATAAAAACTCACATCCGCCTTTTATTTCTTGTTGATGTAAATTCTTTTAATTCAGCAAATATATTTTTCTAGTTTGGTTTGGTAACTTATTAACTCGACTCTTGATTGTAACCAACTTTTTTGACCTTTTTCGCACCCTTAACCTAAGCCCCGTTACAACCTTGTAAAGACCTCTTGATTGGTTTGTCATATTGTTATATAGTAGTGGAGATTTTATTTTCAAGTAAGTCTATGGTAATAATATTTGTTGTTCAACTGTTGATTGCACATTACTTGAACATTAAACACTTTGAGTGCTTTGAGTAAACCTTAGTGAGGCTGTCCAATCTTGTTGAGTTGACTTTCAGGTAATTATTGAGATAGGGGAGACGCCTATGTTTCTGTGCTTTAAAAGTTTTTGGTTGGATTGCTTGTATTCTTTAGTGTCATTTTAGTTTAAATTTCAAAGGCATGATTATTTGTAAATTATCTTAAAAAATATAGGTGAAAACAATAAATCAAAGGAAGTTAACTTGAATGTGGGTTGAGAATTTTCTTAAGGGCAAGCAAACGCTTAAATGTGGGGATATTTGATAAATTCTAAAAGTAACATGTTTTAACCTCATTCTTAATGCATTTTTGGGTGATTATCCAATGTTAATTTTGAATTTTATGTTCCTAATCCTTTAAATTCATGTTTTAATGCTTAATAAAGCACATGGGAGAAAAATGTGCAAAAAACAAGTGAAATCTGGAGCGTCGGAGCAAGCTGCAGGAGTTACACGGGCGAAACCATTCCACACGGCCAGACTACACGGTCGTGTAACCCACACGGGCATATGGTAGGCCATGTCAATTTTACGAAATTACGCACCGAACTATAAAAAATCATGATTTTTAGGTTTTTGAGGGATTCCAAGACGTATGTATTAGAAAAATAAGAAGATAGGAAAGAGCCGACAAAGAATATTCTAGAAAACAACTCGAAAAACACCATTGAAGCTGATTTTGAAGCTGACTTCCGTCAAGATTGAATATTCCTAGTTGATTTCTTCAGAGATTATCATGTGTTTCTTTGTTTCTTTTGGTTATAATGTATATTGGATGTTTCTATTTTCAAGTATGAACTAATTTTCTAAATACCTAAGGGAGATGAACCCTATGATGGATTCTGTCATTTGATTTTCATTTTAGGCATTAAATATTTAGTTTCTTGTTCTCAATTATGTGTGGTTAGTTCTTGGTTTGATATTTCTAGATTATTAATCCATGTTTCATGTGTTTAAATTGGTGATTGAATAGACCCTATTTAAGAGTAGATATTGCATAGTTAAGTGGAGTTGCATGTAGTCCTAAAAATAGGATAATATAAATCTACCATATTAAAGTCAAATCTAATAGGGGAATCCATAGTACGAGTTAATGCGATAATAAGGGTTTTAATTAGAAGAAATTTCAATTAATCAACATAGAGTCAGTTACTCTTGTGCTCGAAAGAGATATTTGCATAATTTAGGGATTTTTACGAATCAAGTTACTAAGTAAGGAAATTGTGTAATTTAGATTGATAGTGACAGATAAAATCAAGGTGAATTCTTTCCTGAGTATTGTTTTGCTTCTTAGTTGTTACTTGATTATTTTCATGGTTTGTTCTTTTTCGTATTTGTTAGATAATTAATTTAGTTAATTTTAGTTTTTAATCAATCACCCAAATTATTCGGTTAAATAATAGAAAGATGATAATTGCTAATACCGTTAGTCTTCGTGGGAACGATATCTTTGCTTACCGTAGCTATACTATTAATTGATAGGTGTACTTGCCTTAGTTAAATTTTTAGTTAGTTCCGTGGACATCAGAGATCATGATCAACTAGTAAGAATATGGATTTCCATCCAATTAGTACATGAACATAATTCCTTAGGCATTCACACGTACTAATAATCGGGTAGCATTTGACTATTATTCTAACATAAGCATAGCTCCTTGGGGGAGTTACTTAACTAGATGATCTTGAGTGTATAACCATCAACTCAACACCTATCACATCATGCACCACAAATGAGTCATCTTGGGACAATCTCACCGAGTAGCATGCTATGACTAGTTGTCGTCTTTGAAGACATAATTTCTTAATGTATCGCATGATAATGCCTACCACAAAGGCTGGTCCAACTATCATATGATCATAAGAAATTTTTGCTTACTGTCAGGAAGTCTTCTCAGTGAAATCTACATGACAACATCTACCTTAGGGCAAGTCCATTTCATGCCATCATAAGAGACCATTGATGAAGACCGTAGGTCTTGTTCAGGGACCTTCTCCCACTCAATATTTTAAAAATATACAAGGTTTTTAATTTCTAGTTTCAATCATGAATGATCAATATATGCATTACAAGTACATGTGGCATTCTTCCCTAATCTATATGGCATGCTTATCTCATATATGCATGACATGCTATGGAAATTTTATAATTTTCACATTTATAAAAATCAATAATTTTGATTCTCCACGATTTTTCCTTTAAAGAAAAACATGAAGAAGTAAATGTAAACCATGCATAGGTAGGCTCAGGAAAGGGAGGTGAGTCGTATTCGACTGCTTAAAAACCAAACATTTCCTTGCCAGGTCCAATCTTAGACATGCACCTTATCATTACCACACTTATTATCTTAATTGGTCAACTGTGGATCATCTCATACATATATATATCAAAATTATATTATTAACAATTACTAAACAAATAAATAATAAGATGGGCAATTAAATAAAATTGTCAGTCAATGTTTTAACGATTATATTTCTAGAAAATAAAGAAAAAACCAAAAGTTAAATAGTATTTCACCACAAGGCATTCCTTCTGTCTTCAACCATTATCGCTCCATCTTCTCCTCGTTATGGACTCATTTCTGGAAAAATTACATTTATATCCTATGTCCGTTTTCGGCATACAAATTTATGTATCAAAAAATAATCCTACGTGGAGATGATAGTCCACAACCTATTTCTTAAGAACCATAACCTTGACAAAATATAATTATTATATAAGAAATATATATAATATCACATTCATTCACATACATTCCCCTAAACATGTGACTAATCACAAGAATACCAAATCTTATCAAATATTAATTAAACAAGATGAAGAGAGAGATACAGTATCGATTTACACCATAAACATATCAAAACTTGGCTATGATATCAATTGTTGGAAAAAATTCGGTTTGAAAACAATTTTCTTGTACAGCAAAAAATTAAAGTTTTGAAAATTGACTCGGTTTGTGATATTTATAGCAATAAACCCTGACCGAATTCAAACCTATGTTTTCGGCTTAGCGAACTTTCGTTCTTCCTAGCTTTCAACCAAATGATCTTTTTCGCTATTCTCATATCACAAACTACTTTGAGTATGGGCTCGAACCATTTGAATCGAAACACAGAACTAGAAAAACTTTTCTCTCTTTTATTTGGGGTGAAAATGAAAATTCTCTCTTCTTTAGTAGAAATCGATAGGGAGAGGGGCTAATAGGGTGTGCTTCCCCTCATAGGTATTATGATGGAGATTTGGGCCTCTCTTACATCGGGTCCAATTACGAGTACTTCCTAAGTCTTTTAACCTAATACTTTGTAATGTGATCCAACCCAATTCGGTTTTTCTATTTCCCAAGATAAACTTTAATATTCTATATTAATCAATTTTCTCATTCCTATTTTACCCCTAATAAACTTTTGATGATTTTACCCCAAGTAAAATATCGAGAAAATCTGTTCAATATTTCATAACTCAACATGTTCACTATGACCGAATGATTTATTTTCATTTTCAGGCTTCAAAACAGCTAAAAAACATAAACTCATTCTTCTGATCATTTTTAAGCAATCCATATAGAATTGTAAATGGATCATTCCATTTTCATTTCCATTTCCATTTCCATTTCCATTTTCATTTCCATTTCCATTTTCATTTTTGGAACCTACATTCATTTCTAAACGATTTCATTTTTTCATTTAGAAAAAACCAAAATCATTCATGAATGTTTTTCATTTCTATTCAAACTCACAATTCATTTCTAGTTTCAATAAGCTAGAAGAGGGAACGGAATGATTGGAAATATATAATTAGGGCTCAAATGATTTGTAATTAAGTTCCATCTTTTATCCTATTAATTATAAACTCATTTAGTCAGAAATTTATTCCACTATAGTATCGTGATTGAGCTCTGCCAAACGATATACCATTATGAAAGCAACTGCTCAATACTCGTCCAATGACCTTGCCATAAGTGTGTTACATTATTAGGATATCCTTGATCTCTTTGGGATAGTATTGTCCAATGATCCTATTTTATCTCATGGTAACCATTATATCTTCTTTCATGAAAAGTTAATCAATGTCAAATAGTGATCAAGTCATCCATCACAAAAACGAATAACCCGTGGCCACGTCTACTTTTCATCAACCATGTAATGCCAATGAGAGGATATCATTTACCCATGTTTTGGGCTATGAATTTCACTATCGTGAATGACGTTACATATTACAAAATTTGTACACCCAACACACCAACTTTCGGTTCCTTATCTTTTTAAACTCAGACTTTTACTTAAATCAAAGTGTACGAGTCACGCATACATAGTCTGCCATCCACTTAGGATTTAGGTATGCCACACTATGAACGTCACAAGTGAATAAATCCATAAACAAATTCAAGATCTATTCTACTTGGGTCTAGTCTGATGTTCTGTCAGTCCAGTCAATCACATTTATGTCTCTATCTTTTAGGAGTCATCTGCTCTGATGCCTAAGACAAGGCATCTCCTCAATTGGACTTGATAGACGAAATATTATTCTTTCAATTGGTTTGCTCATTTTCGGTTAGACCTAGGACATGTTTAGGTTCGTCTACTAATACAAGTTGTCTTCTCGTATTATGATCTAACCACGTAATACCGCTTAGTATTAGTTAAACATTAGACAACCAATGAGAAACATTTGCTTCCATTTTGCTTTGCGTGCAAAAACCATTTGAACACAGTATTATTAATGTAATTCACGAATAATTTTGTTAACCAATTTGTTCAAAAAATTACAAGTGTACTTAGACGAAAATACTACACTTAAGGCACTAGATCCAATAGATGTGACTAACTGGATTGATAGTACATCGGACTAGACCCAAGAAGAATAGATCTTGAATCCCTTTATCAATTTATTCACCTGAGACATTCAAAGTGTGGCATACCTTAATCCTAAATGGATGACAGACTATGTATGTGTGATTCGTATACTTTAATGTAAGTAAAAGCTTGAGTTCAAATAGATAAGGAACCAAAAACTAGTGGATTGGGTATATGAGTTCTTCAGTATGAAACGACATTCACAATAGTGGAATTCGTAGCCTGGAATATGGGTAAATGATATCCTCTCATTGGTATTACATGGTAGATGAAAATTAAATGTGGCAACGGGTCACTAATCTTTATGATGAATGACTTGATTACTTTTTTATAGTAATTGAATTTTAATAAATGAAAATGTAATTGTTTTCATGAGATAAAATAGGATCGTATTGAGAGAATGAATTTATCCCAAAAAGATTAAGGATGTCATATGACAATAACACACTTATGACAAGGTCATTGGACGAGCACTGTGACACCCCAAACCCGGTCTAGACGTTACGACCAGATTTTAGAGGTCACATTGACCACTGAAATGGCCAAGTAAAAACAATCAAACCTTCATAAATTTATTATTAAAATTTTTATTTATTTTTAGAAAAATGTAGTGCCTTTTATTTTATAAAAAGATTTATATTACTGAGTTTAAAATAAGATCCAATTAAACAAAAGTTCTTATTAATTTTGGAAACATATTTAACTTATAATTTACTTTCAAAAATCCAAGTATGGATTTTGTAGCGGAAAAATATGATGACTTTAACCTAAGTCAAGTAACATGCATTGTCCGATTTCAAAATAAGTATCCAAATCCAATCAATGAGATGGGTATGCATGCATAAAAACCCCAAAATAAAGAGAAAAACCCAAACCACAGATCAAATAACTTTACAGTCCAAAAACCAAATAAGTTTAGGAAAAATGTAACTAGAATAATTTATAAGTCTAAATTCTGTCGTATGTCTGCATGCCATGTCTGATCCTAGTTTCAAGCATTACTTGAGATGGTTGAAACTATGAGGTGAGCTAACTAGCTCAGTGTGAGTCTAAACAATAAGAACATTCAAATATCATTCACCATTAATAAGATTGTAACACAAACATAGCATAAACATTACCATTCAAAAGTGTCATGGACATAACACAATGCATAATGAATTCCATCCCCAACCATCTGCTACCACCACGAGTTCCCCAGAACTCGTCTACCAAACTCCATACATTGCGAGCAAATATACTGCCATGCAAAATAAATGTGATATAATCGTTGTTCTCCTCATTACTCTCGGTGCAATGCATTGACAACATATATGCGGACTTAATATGCTGGCATTACTCTATGGAACTCCATCATCCACATAATCTCGCCCCATGCACATGCGATATGTCATAAAAATTTCAATAAAAATCATGTTTCTATTACATTCCCATTTCAATAGCATGTTTTACATGCTCTCATAATAGCATTCACTTCCGTTCAATAATAACACTTATCAATCCTTTAGTTTCACCATTAATACGGTGAAATTCCAGCACATCATAGTTTCAATATCATTCATAAGCAATTTTTCAGTACATGTGTAGCAGTCTTTCATTCAGTATATTTGACAGCATTTTACCCAAACATACATTTCATTTTCATTCTAATAGATTCTACTCATACAACCAACATATATTATATTACAAAAAAATTTCATATTAATTCATCCGAATACCAGACATTCAAACATTCAATCACTCATGCAACCTTGCAAACATGCCATTTAACTAAGGCTCGAAACGTACCTAATTTGGCCACCTTAAAATCTTTTACTTAGCCATTTAAATAAGTTTGACCAACAATCTTAACCATCATTTTAAGTATTAAAAATATTATTTAACATTTAAATTTAACTAGGGCACTAATACGGATAAGGGAGAGGGGCGGTAATGGACAGTAAAGGAGGTTGTTAGGAGCGGCAAAAAGGGAAGTTTAGGGCAGAAAATAGGGTTGGTTCAGGAGTTTTAGATGTTTAATAGGGTGGCTAGAAAAACAAAAACAAAAACTCTAACAATGGGGTGGCACAACTATGATGAAATCCTAGAGAAAAGAAGAAACTTTGAGAGAAAAAATAAGAGAGGGGAGGAGAACGGCTAGGGTAGGAGAAAAATTGACTTAAGTTTGAAAAAAAAGTGAAAAAGTGATATTTATACCTAGGTTAAAAGGCATGGGTAGAACATTATTTTCTAGTTCTTTTATATGGTAAACATATTTATACCTCAACCATTCCGACACTAATGTCATGATATACCTACTCGTTAACCACCTATAATCACCTAGGTTAAAAGGCATGGGTGGAACATTATTTTCTAGTTTTTTTACATGGTAAAAATATTCACTTTTAAGAAAATATCCTATTACACATATAATCACCTAAAATTCAAGCATATATATCAATACTCAAAAACATGTTTATAGATAAATTGCATAATGGTCACATGTCATATAAACACACATATTCATAACTTACGATAAATTGCATAGCAACCATATACTAATTGAGGCATACATCACATTACACATACATACATTTTAAGATAATTTGGCACTTGAATTATGAAACATAAAAGTGAGCTCTATCATCACTCATCAGATATGCGGATCTCCAACACACCAACCATAGACTCATAGAGTTAAACATGTCCCAGAAGCGAAACATAAAGCCAGCACTCTCCTTATTTCCCCTCACATGTCCCGTTGAATAGAGTTTAGCTCACATTCCCTTATCCCTCCAACATGTCTGAGGGCCTCAATGCCCAAAATCATTGTACTTATAGGTGAGTACTCACAATCCTATGGCATGCCAACTATATCTAACGATTTCAAGATCACAAGGCCAAAACATCTGAAATCAAACACATACCACTTATCGATTATCCGTACACTATCACTTTATATTTGCATATTTAGCAAAACACTGTCACTAACATTTAACATATATATAACATGTACACATTTGCACTTTCACAACGGTTAACATAACCACATATCACATGTTATAGCATCTCATCTCAATTCACATATTTACAAACACATAAGCAGATTGTTCACAAGATAGCATAGGTATGAGAAAGCTTACACTCGAAATTTAGAGTAGGGGGTTTAAGCTACTACTAAATTCTGATATAACTCATTAAATCATGTCCACAAGTAATTATTTCAAACACTCACCGATTACACTTTCGACGAAAAGCCGAAAGCTCAAACTAGCTTTTCCATGCATTTATCTCTACTCGTAAAAGGGTCTATTGAATCTGAAACTTCAGCACAACAAATTCACACAACTATACATCACTAAGCTCTCATGTAACCGAAACTTAAAACATAGCAAACTTTAAATTCGAATACCTCGATCTATACTTAATCTTTTCACCTAAGATCAATTTTTTTCATCTTATAATTCACTTACAACTAATTCCCAACTTTAAATTACAATAAAATACTAAATTCATAGTATCGACTTTTTCGACATGTTTTATGGCTATTTTTCAAAATTTCATTAAAACTCAAGAAATCTTTAACGAAACTTCCAAGTAACTTTAGAAACCTTCTAATTATGTTAAAATAAGTTGAAAAACACTTTAAAAATAAGTTTTAATTCACAAACCCGAAATCCACCATTAATGACAAAAATTTTAACTTTTATCTAAAACATGTGTTTTAATGTCTAAAAATTCGATTTAAAAGTCTAAATACCATTTAAAACTAATAGAAAGATGATTGGTTACCTTTAATGCAAGAAAAACGAACTTTGGTGAAATTCCAAAAAATCTACTCTTGAAGAAGATGATGAAATTAATGAAGTTTTTGGGTGTTTTCTTAGTTTCAATGGAGATATATAGTTCAAGGGTTGTTGGAAACCAAGAGTAATTAGAATTTAGAGATCAAAATCAATTGGGAGAGAATAGGAGAGCTAGGGACGACATTAGTATGGAGAATGAAGAAACTAACGTGGAAATAGATTAGAAAAAGGGGGTTTTAGGTTGCTTTTAAAATTATGGGTAAATTGCTTCATAAAACTCTCACTTTTGATTCTTTTAAAAATTAGTCCTATTTCCAAAATTAAAGATATTTAAAACTCATTTTCCAGGTATTGATTTAATTTTCTAAAAACCATAATTGAAAGCATTACTGGTATATCATGGCGCAAAATTTTGAACACTCTAAGGTAGAAATTCCTAAAATACCCCTAAAAATACTAGGCCCTATTTTGAGGTGTTACATGACTACTAGCTGGAAGGAGTTGAAAGGATCCCCGAGCAGATGTCCTACTTTGACGAGGAGAAGACGTAGGTCTCGACCGACTCAGTCTAGGGAGTATAGTAGTGTTGTGGTTAGTACTGGTGGTTCGTTGGATGGTTCTTGATGGTCGTTTTGTGCACATTATGAGCGTAGGCATTCTTGTGAGTTTCGTAAGTTGACAGGTGATTATTTTAGATGTGGTTTGAAGGAACATTTTTTGAGGGATTGCCCAAATAGAGTAGAGGTTTCACAGACTTAGAGTTTGGCACCTACTTCTGCATCTGCTAGAGGTCGTGGTTACGGTAGAGGTAATGGGAGACTGGTTGCGTCACGAATTGTTGTTTATACTGTTGTTTCACAGGTTGAGTCTAAAAGTCCAACTTAGGTTTATGCTGTTAGGGAGTTGGAGGATCAGGATCTGACTGATGTTATCGCTGGTACTTTTTCTTTACAGACTACTCTATTATTTTTTTGGTTGATTATGGTTCTACGCATTCATATATTTTGAGTGGATTGGCTTGCAAGTTAAGGATTCTTGTAGAGACTATTGATTTGGGTATGAATGTAATTAGTTCTTTTAGCAATATTGTGGTAGTGAATAAAGTTTATCATAGATGCCCCCTTATGATACAAGGGCATGTTTTCCCTGTTGATCTTATGGAATTGCCTTTCTACAGGTTTGATGTTATTCTTGGTGTAACATCCCATTTTTAGTGAAACTGAAATAATGGTTTTTGGACCATAAATCTAATGAGTAAATTTTTATTTTATTATTATTTTAATGTCTATGGGACATTAATAAGGTCGTATTAAAATTTCGTTAAGAAATTTTGATATTTGCATGAGTAATTATGTGAAACGGACTAAATCGTAAAAGGTGCAAAAGGGGAGTTCTATTTGTTAAAAGGGCCAAATGGCTATAAACTTTAAAGTGAGTGGTCTTAGATGGTAATTATACCATTTATAATGTTAGTGGACAGAGATGGGCATGAATTTGGTGTTTTTTAAAGTTAATTAGCAAGGTTATTAAGGTAATTTAATAATTAAGTTGAAGTAAAATAAAGTAAAACAATTGTATCCTCTTCTTTATTTTATTTTTCCACCAAAAATAGGGTTAGAAAACTCCATTGTTGAGGTTTAAAGGTTCGGTCAAGCTACTTGCTTGCATGGTATGATTTTAAGCTCGTTTTTAATGATTTTCATAGTTTTGAAGTCGTTTTAGCTTAATTTAGCTAGTCCAAGGATCAATTTGTAAAAATATTAAAGATTGAGGGTTATTCTATGAATGCTTTTGTATGATTCTTGATGTTTAACGATAGATTATGAGTCCTTGTTAATAAATAAACAAGTTTTGTAAAGTGATTTTTTATGAAAATTGTATTTAGGGACTTGTTTATAAAAATAGTAAAAGTTCATGTTAAATTTATGAAATGATGGTTTGTATGGATTTTTTTAAGTCCCTAGAGAAATCGACTACCTTGAAAGGAGGATTAAAATGCTTAGATTTCAATATATGAGCTTAAGGACTAAATTGTGAAAAGTTAAAATGTTAGGGGCAAAATGGTAATTTTGCATAAATATGAAATGTGGACTAAATTGAATACTAGGGATATTAAATGGATTGAATTTTTCTATTTAGATCAAGATAGACCACGTACGGATTTAGATCGAGAAAAAACTAAAGCCTCGGATTAGTTTAACTTCGTTTCTACGCCCTAGTTGTAGAGGTAAGTTCGTATGTACGGATTACCATATTCATGTTATTCATTTGTATGTTATTATGTATTTGTAATGCTATTGAACTATGTATATCCAAGCAATGCTATGACGGTTATTGAGTCCCGGTTGAACCTTAGGAATTCGTAGGATACAAATCACATGTCATTAGGGATTTCATGTTTCGAATGCTGGTCTTGAATGTCCTACCGATGGTTGAGGTGTTGCATTTTTTGTGGATACTCCATAGCTCGTGTGAGCAGCATCGTGTAGCTTACATTCCGACCCACAGCTCGTGTGAGTAGGCCCATTTCACAGCTTATGTGAGCAACGATATAAAAGAACGGTTACGGTTATATGTTTAAGCACACTTCGTGTGAGCTTTCCCGAGTATCCGATGATATTCTAGTTGGT
>JABEZY010043942.1:0-11475 GCA_013467495.1 Gossypium gossypioides
TATATCAAAGATCACATTTCACCCTTACAAAGTAAGCAACCTACTATTTATATAGTAAAAAAGAATGCATGTTTTCTAACTAAACTATATACTCATTTACAATGGAGACCAAAGACAAACATCTCGTTAAAAAGATCATGCAAGATGGTGATGCTCCTACTTCAAAAGCATTCCAAAGTTAAATTAACTAAATGCAACTTAAAAATTATAAAGTAAGCTACAAACATGATTGCATTAACCAGTCAATGGTTCCAAGTACATTGATGTTTCGTAAATCTCCGTAAAATAAAATAAGAATATTTACAGAACTAATATATAAATATATTAAAGAATGGTCAAATAATTTCGTCGATTAAATAGTTAATTAAGATTCAAGGACTAAATTGTAAAAATCCAATCGCTATAGAATTTTAATTGACAAAAGACTTGAGGACTTATATGACAATTAACCAAAGGTCCAAAATGGTAATTAAACTATTTTCGATTATGATATAGTGGACATTGATGATGTTGGCCACTTAATATTAGTTAATAGAAAGCTAAATATAATTAAGTTTTAAGTTAATTAAATTAGGTTAATTAGGTCCTAATAAATGTATATATAGGTTGGTTAGTGGACGGAGAGATGAAAACACTATCATTTTCTCCATTTTCAACCGTACTATATTAAAGCAAAATGAAGAAAAAAAATCATTTTTGGTACTTTAACATTCGACCATTCAATAGGTATGAAAATCAAGTCTTTTTCTTGTAATTTTATAGATTTAAGATCATGAAAGCTTTTAGCTGGCCAATGTATCAATTTGTGCAATTGTTGAGATTTTAGCAAGTTGTCATTGTTGATAAACTGATGAATTAGGCTTTAAATTGATAGATGTTGAGCTTAGATTATGAAAAGGACTAAATTGTAAAGTTAGTTAAGCTTTTTTGTTAATTTTGTTACATTAGGGACATGTAACACCCTAGGCGAATCCCACATCGGCAAAACATAGGAGAGACATAGACTATATAAAAGGGTAGCAACACTTAAGTGGTAAGAGGCCTTTTGGGGGTGTATGGGTACTCCCAAGAACAAAGTTGTGAGGGTCATGTGCGCCCAAAGCGGACAATATCTTATCAGGCTAGGTGTTAGCTATGACATTTATTGGTATTAGATCCCAGTTCAAAACTTAGACTGTGTATTTTAAATGGATCTGCATGCATATTTTAAAAGAATTTTAAAAAAACTTTTTCAATTGAAATTAAAGATTTTAAACACTGAAAATTTAAGACTCCCAAAGCTGATCTAAGATAAGTACTCTTTACTTTAGATTATGAAATTTTGGATATTATACTTTTAAATAGTAAAAACTCTGGTTAATAATATTCAACTGATAATAATTTATTTCCATAATTGTTAGATACTTTATAAGACTTAAACACTATGAATTGTCAAGGAGTTAGAACTCATGGTGCACATCGTCGTGCGACTCATGAAGAGTCATCCATTGCTCGAGTGCCTACACCGAACCTCGGTGTCGATAAGAACGATCCTGTTATGGATAATGTGAGTGAGGTGCTTGAGGAATTTGTTAATGAGGTGGCAAATCCTGAACCCATTGATGGTGCGATATCTCAAGCACTATTGATGGTTTTACAATGAGTTGCTAGAGGCCAATCTGGAACTGGAAGTCATAAGTCTATTGTTGAGAGGTTTCGATTGAATGGAGATGAAATGTTTAGGGGAGTTGCTGGAACGACCCCTACGATAGCTGAGTACTGGATGGCGTCTACCAAGAGGATCTTGGATGATTTAGACTGTACTTCAGAACAGAAACTTAATGGTACAGTATCTCTTTTGAGGGATGAGGCATATTGTTGGTGGCAATCTATTATAGAGGGTACCCAACTAGAAAAGATAACTTGGGAATACTTCCAAACTGTCTTCACAAGAAATATGTGGGCTCAAGGTATGTTGAAGCCCGGAGACTTGACTTTATTAAATTGAAGTAAGGGGAATGAAATGTATTCGAGTATGAGGCTGAGTTCTTGAGGCTAAGCCGGTATACATAAGAGACGATAACTTCAGAGTAGGACAAGTGTGTTAGATTTGAGAATGGGCTGTAATATGATCTCAATGTCCAAGTTTCCATATTGCAAGAGAGAGTCTTCGAGACTTTAGTATATAAGATGAAAATCCTTGACAAGGTGAAAGGGGTTGAGCGAGATAGGAGAGATAAGACCAAGACTCAAGTGAAAAGATTTTGGTTCGGAAAATTCTAACCTACGTCCAGCGAAGAGCAAATAAGCATACTTTAGGTGTGGAGCCATGAAGCACCAAATTAAGGATTGTCTGCTGATGAGGGGTCAGAGGTAAGCACTGCAACCCTAACATAATCAAAATTAAAGGGGACATGGTAATAACAGAAATGGTAATGCTCGGAAGAGAATAATTGGTCAAGGTACGAATCGCATTGATGCTAGATAACCCGCCTTAGTTTAAGTAGCGAGACGCAGAGAGGACCGTGATGCAGCTAATGTCATCACAGGTACTTTTACAATAAATTCTGTACAATGTTTTACTTTCATAGATGTAGGGTCAACTCACTCTTATGTTGACTGTATTATGTTTGATAAATTGAGAGTTTTAGTGGAAAACACTGCTAGTGACGTAACTGTACTTAGTCATCTAGGACAATCTATGCATGTGAATAAAATCTTTAGGAGATGTCCTTTAGAAATTCAGGGAGAAATATTTCCAGATGACTTAATGAAGTTGCGTTTAAGAGAATTCGATCTTATTTTGGGCATGAATTGGTTGAAGGAGCATCGATTTAGCCTAGATTATGATACGAAGTGGGTTACTATGAGGACTTCACCAAGAAAGGAGATAGTTATGATCGGTGAGCGTCGAGATTACTTATCCAATGTGATTTCTGCTTTGATAGTTGAGAAATTAGTCCGTAAAGGGTGTGATGTGTACTTGGCATATATTTTAGATACGAAAGCTAATGAGTCACTGTTAGAGAGCATTCGTGTTGTGAAGGAGTTTTCTGACGTCTTTCTGAAAGAGTTACTCGGTTTACATTTAGAACGTGAGGTTAATTTTGGGATCGAGTTGTTTCTTGGGACAGCTTTGGTGTCCATTGCTCTTTACCGCATGACAACTAAAGAGCTTAAGGAGCTAAAGATGCAGTTACAAGAGTTGTTGGATTGTGGGTTTATAAAGCCACGTGTGCCGCCTTAGGAAGCTCCAGTTTTGTTTGTAAAGAAGAAGGATTGATCGATTAGACTCTATATTGATTATCAGCAATTGAATAAGCTAACAGTGAAGAACAAGTAGCAGTTGCCGAGGATTGACGATCTTTTCGATCAATTTAAGCGTGCCACAGTTTTCTTCAAAATTGATTTGAGTTCGAGTTATTATCAGCTTAAGGTGAGAGAAGTTGATATACCTAAGTCTATTTTTAGGACTCGGTATGGGCATTATGAATTCTTAGTAATGCCTTTTGGTCTTACCACTGCACCGGCTACTTTTATGGACCTTATGAATCAAGTTTTCCAACCCTATCTTGATCAGTTTGTGGTGGTCTTTATTGATGACATTATGATCTACTCCAAGTCTGAGTTGGAACACGATGAACACTTGAGGATAATTCTGTAAACTCCTTGTGAGAAAAAGTTGTATGCAAAGTTGAGAAAGTGCGAGTTTTGGCTTCATGAAGTAATGTTTTTGGGACATGTGGTATCAGATAAAGGAATTTGTGTTGACCTAAAGAAAATCGAGGCAATTCTGGAATAGAAGCAGCTTAGAAATGTTAGTGAGGTTCGGAGTTTCCTTGGACTTGCGGGTTATTATAAGAGGTTCGTTAAAGGGCTTTTTTTTATTGCGGCACCCATGACGAAACTGTTGAGAAAGAGTGCGCCATTTAAGTGGATTAAGGAGCAACAATCTAGCTTCGATAAGCTTAAGTCAGTGCTGACCCAAAAACCTGTTTTGATTCAGCCCGAATATGGGAAAGACTATGTGGTTTATAGTGATGCATCTCACACCATACTGGGTTGTGAATTGATGCAAATGGGAAAGTAGTGGCTTATGCTTCAAGGAAACTCAAACTACACGAATGTAACTACCCGACGCATGACCTCTAGTTGGTCGCAGTTGTCTTCGCCCTTAAGATTTGGAGGCATTTTTTGTTTTGTGAGAAGTGTATTATTTACACCGATCACAAGAGCCTTAAGTACCTCTTCACCTAGAAGTAGTTAAACTTGAGACAAAGGCGTTGGATTAAATTACTTAAAGACTATGACTGTACCATTGAGTACCATCCAGGTAAGGCGAATATCGTGGCCGATGCGTTGAGTAAGAGGTCGATGGTTGAGTTGAAAACATGTTTGCGAAGTTGAGTTTCTATGAGTATAGGGGTTTGCTTGCAAAACTACTAGTAAAGGCTACTTTGATTGATGAGATCAAATTAAAACAATCTTCAGATTTGTCTCTTGTATCACATGTGAAGCTGATTGAGGAAGGTAAGACTTCAGATTTCAAGTTTAATTCAAAAGGGGTTTTCTATTTTTGTGGTAGGTATTGTGTACTTTCAGATAAAGAGTTGAGACAGTCTATTCTACAAAAAGTGCATAGTAGCCCTTATGCCATGCATCCTAGAGGAAACAAGATGTATAGGGATATTCATTAACAATATTGGTGGCTGGGACTTAAGCAAGATGTGATTGAGTTTGTGGAAAAATGTTTGGTGTGTCAACAAGTTAAGGTCGAACACTAATTTCTTTCTGGGTTGCTTCAACCCACTCAGATTCCTCAGTGGAAGTGGGAGCATGTTACTATGGATTTTGTTAGTGGGCTACCTTTGACACCTTCTATGAAAGATTCAGTCTGGTGATTGTTGATCGACTAACTAAGTCAACTCATTTTCTACCAGTGCGTACCGATTATTCATTATAGAAATTAGCAAGGTTGTATATTTTTGAAATTGTGATACTCCATAGGGAACCGATTTCTATCATCTCTGATCGAAATCCTTGTTTCACATCTCGATTTTGGAAGAAACTATATGAGACTCTCGGCACGCGATTAAATTTTAGTACTACATTCCATCTGCAGTTTGATAGACAGTTTAAGAGGGTTATTTAGGTTCTTGATATATGTTAAGAGGTTGTGTGATTGATTTCTAAGGCAGTTGGGAAGAGCACTTGCCACTTGCTGAGTTTGCGAATAATAATAGCTTTCAATCGAGCATTCAGATGGCTCCTTATGAAGCTCTTTATGATCGTAAGTGTATGACACCTCTATGTAGGACCGAATTGGGGAAAAAATGTTGGGATCAGATTTAGTACAAAAGATTGAGAGTACTATGAAGCTCATTTAGGATCGTTTGAGAACGGCATCAGATCAACAGAAGTCTTATTCTAATTTGAAGAGAAAGGATATAGAGTTCAATGTTGACGATTGTGTTTTCCTTAAAATGTCACCTTGGAAAAATGTGTTGAGATTTGGCCTAAAAGGGAAATTGAATCCGAGATTCATTGGACCTTATCGCATTATTAAGAGAGTTGGACCAGTGGCATATCAGTTGGAGTTACTACAAGACTTAGATCGTATTTATGAAGTATTTTACGTGTCCATGTTGAGACGTTATCGGTTAAACCCATATCATGTGGTCCTGATCAAGAAGATTGAGGTACATCCAAATCTATCATTTGATGAGGAACCAATTCAAATCCTTGATCACGAGATCAAAGTATTAAGGAGGAAACAAATCCCGCTTGTGAAAGTTCTGTGAAGGAATCACGGTTTTAGCAAAGCCACTTGGGAATCGGAAGATTCAATGCGACAGCAATATCCTCACATTTTCCAACCAGGTAAATTTTGAGGACAAAATTTGTTTTTAAGGAAATAGAGTTGTCACATCTCATATTTTTATTTACTATGTGTTAAGTTAAAAATAAGGAAGTGAATGGCCTAGTGGTTAAATGCTCTAAAGTTATCCTAAAGGTTCTAGGTTCAAGTATCCAATTTAACATCTTTTTAATTAAATTTTTGGTAAATTTCCCATGTGCTAAAAACACCCTTGCTTTGCTTAGGGAGGAAAACTATAACCGAAATCCTTTTTATCTGATATTAACTTGGAACCGCGCACATCTAAAGCGCCCTTTACTAAGATCAAAGTAGTTGTTTGTAAACCTAGAGCAATAGTAAATAAAATTAAGGCATGTGACAGGGCCAAATTGAATAAATGTAAAACCTATCATGAAATTATGTTAGAAATAGAAACTATAAGGTCCCTAATGAAAATATACGAAATCGAATTTTAATTCAAAGCTAGGAATCAAAAGATATGCTTATCCCAAGTATAGAGACTAAATTGAATAAAATGTAATATGTGAGAACTAAAAAATTGGACTTATTTTGGATCATGCATCTCATAACATTGTGTGATAATGTATGATATTGATTTGGTATGTAAAATATTTGCTTAGATTAAGAATTGGACCAAAGTGGAGCTAATAGGGGAAAAACAATAATTATAGATTATTCCTTGAAGAATCCACCCATTTTGTGTTTTGAAAAGGTAAGTTCATATGGAACTTACTACCCTTATTTGTGTTATATGTATGCTTGTGTTTATTTCATTATAATTATGTTTGAACATGACTTTAAATGTTGATTAAGTTGGCATACATGGCTAGAAAATGAAATGGAATTGGATTGAATTGAATTGAATTGAAATTGATTAAGATTGATGATTGATATGAAATGGTACAGGGCATGAATATGAAAATGTGAATGATTACAGAATGAGAAAATGCAAATATGATCATTTACAGGGTATGATATGTAAATATGGATAATTACATGGTATAAACATGTGTAAATGATTGACTATAGGGAATGGTAATGCTTACATGTATAATTGATGCCTATGTGAACTTAGTAAAAGGTTAGGATGTAATTGGCATACCAATATGGTCATATATGTGCTTGTATATATGTGTGATGATACAAAGATTATGGCAGGTTATATCGAGATCCAACATTTGTTGCAAATCATCAAACATTATTTGTCTCTACGGAGACTTTGCTGTGATGGAGGGATGTAATTGAAAATGTTTATACATTTGATGCCTACGGGCTTTGCACTTTGGTGCATTGGTGTGGTGTAGTTTAAGCTCTTACGAGCTATCTGGTATAGTGTAGTCCACCTGTGTATTCGAGCCCATTTTACTAGGGTTCTATTGGGTGAAATATTGAAAATCTAGAAACCGAAAAAAGGAAAACGAACCAATTTGATATGTTATTATGATATTTTGAATCAAATTGAAATGACTTGATCTTGTAAATTGATGATATATTATAGAATGGTAATTATCTTAATGAAAGTAGATGAATTGATGATAAACCTATGTGAAATGGTGCAAATTGGTGGTTACTTCTATCATGTTTAATGCATATGAATACTTATGATTCTTGTGTACACTTTGTTGTGACTTAGAGTACCAGGTGCTAGCTAAATGTATGTCTAACTTTTGGTTGTAACATGCTCACCTATGAGTAAGGTAAATGTTGTAATTTCTATTTGAACTTACTAAGCATTTATATGCTTACTCTAGTTGTTTCTCCTACTTGTGGATCTCCAACTTGCGAAACTCTCAAAGCTAGATCTTTGCAGACATCACACTATCGTCGAAACGGTAGAAATATGTTTATTTTGGTTCCTAAAGTTGTGGCATGTATATAGGATCATTATGTTATGTAATAATCATCTTAATGTGAATGTCAAGGTGGTAATTATAGCTAAGTTTGTGTTTGCATTATAAGCTTAATATATGGCCAAATTAATGCTTAGTTTTGATCATGGTGAATGCTATTTGAACTCATGATTTCAAGTTTACTCAAGCCTTAAATGTCATAATTTGCAAAATGAGGTATCTTGTCATGTTAATGTTGGAGCATGACTTAGAATGTTTAAGTTTGAGTATGTTTTTTTTATATGTGATCCATGTGTAACACCCCAAACCTGGCCTAGACGTTATGGCCGAATCTAGAAAAATTACATTAGTTTGTTAAAAAAAACTTTTGTATTAACCAAACTTGGTTAAACGTTTCAAAAACATAAAACCTGGCAGAACTTTCACAAACGTTCAGAAAAATTAAGTTCGAAAACATTTATTTCAAATGCCAAAATCTATTTCAAATTCGTTTGCTTCGAAAATACCGATTTTGAACAAATCTTTCCTGGTTAATGCAAACATTAATACCATATCATATAATAACAAATCATAACAAAGTTCAACATATATCGGAACATATCTTATCATACCAGAGTAAATCATAAATCATAACATATCGATTCATATCATATCATATTGGATCATATCATACAAAGTCCTACCCCTAGCCACTACACACCATTTCCGACCAACCAATCACACCAAATAGTACTACAAGAGTCCATCCATCCAATCACACCAATATGTGGCGGTGTGCCACTCACATAATTGTAGCTGAGCTACCATATATATAAATTTGCGGTATAGCCGTTATAATTGTAGTATAAATTACCATATAACACTTCCTCCATCATATCATAACCCACCTCAATGCATATGAAAAGTTACATTAACATACATATCATATAGGTTGTATTGTATGCACACATAAATAGATGTTATACGAAGCGTAACATAACACATAACTTATACAGATCATAGCATAATATATTACATAGTCGAATCGGATAGCTTATCAGAACAGATAATAGAATACATATAACACACAAGCTTAACTCACGTACCTACTTATAACAAATCATAACACATTATTATACTTATCGGAACTTATTTAACATACCTCCAACACTTATGCTTCTCTGGGCTTACATAAAGCCCACGGACCTAATTTTTGAGTCTCGTAATCGACTCCTAATTGGGCCTCAAAATTGGTCCAAAATACCCACACTGCCCAAAAAGCTAGCATGTGTGGTCCACAAGGTCTACCCACACAATCTACAAAATCTCACATGGTCAAACCACACGAGCTGTATAATTTCATGTGGCCATTTGCCCCACACGGCCTGTATGGTTTCACACGATCGTGTGCCCTACACGGTCAAGCCCTACGGGCTACATGATTTCACGCGACCATGTGCCCCACACGGCCTGCATAGTTTCACACGGTCATATGCCATACACGGTCTACCCACACGGCCTACAAAAATACACACGGCCATGTACCCCACACGGTCTACCCACATGGCCTGGCACACAGCCGTGTGGTCGCTGGGCAGTTTCAAAAACAACCCCTATTTCATAAATTTCTCAAATTTCAAGCGATAACTCAGGTTAGAATCACATACTTGATAGTAGAATCGATCGACCCACAAAAAATGCACTCTGAATCCTACATATAACAGTTAAATGAACTGATTATAAAACAATTAAATCCCAAAAAACCTACTCAAATACACTTTCTTTTTTTACAAAAATAATTCCAAATAGCATTCAAATGCTTACCCACTCCAGAATAGCGAACTCATGACAATTACACTACTGAAGATTTTCGATTCAAAACCCCCTCGCCTAAAAAGAAAACCAATAATTATTCATCAACTAACCTATGAGGATAACACCAACGAATTCATCCTTTCACTTCGAGCAATATAGAACAAAAAATTACAACTAAAATAATTGAAACTTACACTAACCTTGGATATAATCAAATCCAAAGGACCACCAAAATCCCACAAGAAACAACGAAAGCAATAAATGTCCAATGGCAAAAGAAAAAGAAGTCTCAAAAGATTCAAAGAAAGAAAAGGATGAGGAAACCAAAAGAAAGAAACAAAAATATGGAGAAAAGAGGAAGTGAGAGAGAGGAACGTGAGAGTGGGAGAGACAATTGGGATAATTTCTTAACGACCCACATCCCACTAAATCCCATAATTAATCGCTCGCACCCCACTAAATCCCACAATTAACCACCCACCATATTCCCTCATAGTTCAAAACAAAAGTAATTTTCACTCGCTTACTCAAGGACTCAAACATGGGATCAAAGGGTAAGCTAACAATCACTTTACCACCAAACCAGCATACTCATTCTTGTCAACGAATGCACTCAAATATTTCTTAAACCAAATACCAAAAATTAGGTATTTAGACAAAATTGGCAAAAATATAAGCAAAAGGATTTGAACCTAGAACCTTCTTCACACAAGCACAACTCCTAACCACTTAACCATAACAAATTACTTCGCATAATTTCAGAATCTTAACTCAAAAATCACAATGTGACCCCTCTAGGTTTCACTAACCTAATTTCTTCCAATTCGATTTTTGGGATGTGACACCATGAATGCAAACGTGTTATAAATTTGATTTGGAATAGTTTGGTATGATGTTATGCATTGGTAAAAATTTTGTTATGTTTACGTTAGTTTGAATTTGGAAATTTCATATGGATGTATAAACATGTTTGGTAGGGAGCATGAAATAAGTACCTATGTGATTTTTGCAAAAAAAAAAGGGGGCAACGTCGCGACATAGATCGACAGTGAGTGGCATCGCGACATTGAGATTTCTGAAGTCACTATGTAACTCACTGACTGACAATGTCATGATGTGAAAGCCATGATATCGCCACGTCAAGCCACAAGTTTGAAAACTTTACAATTAAGTCATTAACCAGCCTCGGGTTGACAAATGAGCTTTCGTAAGCTCGTATAAAACCCTAAAATGTTTCTTTATCATATTGAAAATGTGATTTATACTAATGAGCATGCTGGAATGATTGAATTGTATTGAAGTTTGTTGTAGTTTCTCTAACAACGAATGTAACATCCTATAGCTTAGACGCAGTGATTTGGTTGGACAAAGGGTGTTACACCAAACCTCTTTGGTATGATCCAAAATGATTTTCAAAGCTTCTAAGTTTCTCTAAACTTAATTCAATGAATTTTTAATAAATTACTTTGAAGGTTTAATCTTTTGAAATTTATATACCGTGTGTTTACATTCGTATGGTGTCATCTCATATCTGAACCGTTTGTCATACATGTAAAGGAAATTACATAACCTAAAGTCAAATGTGATCAACCAATGAGACCTTGACTTAATAATAATGTTGAGACCCTGAAAACATTAAAATCACAAGCTCAAGTCTCACATTGTGTAAACCATATTTAGGCTCTCCTAGATTTTATTCCAATCTAATTCTGGTTTAAAGTTTATTCATGGTTATAATGTTTGGTTTTGATTATATTTATTGAGACGTATATTATTAGTGATTATATTTATAATTGTACTTGTGTTTTCTTAAAAAATAATAAATTGACCAACATTAAAATACATCAAATTCATAATATATGTTGATTTATTACACAATTGCCTAATATAATAATTGTACTTGTGTAATATATTATTACATAAGTAATCAAATGGGACATAAATGAATTTCAGTTTACAATTTCTTAAGTAATT
>JABEZY010063887.1:0-10090 GCA_013467495.1 Gossypium gossypioides
ATTGAAATGACGAAAACAATTATTTTGAAATGTGTTAAAAATGTAGAAGGTAACTTATGTAAAAATTAATAACAAAACCACTTTCATTTCTATAAAATAAAACACTAATATCATATTTACACTTTTCTATCAATAATCGCACATGTTGGGTAGGCCCAATAGGTTCAGCACGATGGTTTCTCCTCCTTCCTAATTACATTTTTAACCATGAAATATATTAAAATAGTAAAATGGGAAGTTTAGAGACATGAATAAAAGATGTAGAAGCATCTTGAGTAGTAGTTCAACTTAGCTGATATGTACACATTGAAAGGTTATTGTCTATAGTACTCCAATTCAAAAATAGATATATTTGAGGGTAATTATTCTGGAATAAAAAAACTTCGCAATGCCTTTTATAATAATAAAAGCGACACCAACAAAATACATTCTTTTTTATGTTATAAAATTTGTTGTTCAAATAGAGAGGATTTTGAAATTTGAAAATGGTGGACCAATTCTAAATAATAATGTTAAAGTAAGAGGTAGTCATTAATGTAATGTCATCTTGTTGATGGTGAGCCTAATGAGTGTATTTGTTGATTAATAAAAGGATATGACCTTAACAATTAGATTACCCCATCCCAATTTATATTCCAACAACTAAAGTAACTCCATCATTAAAATATTCAACAAAATTTCACTCCATTGGCTTTTGCACTTATGATCCTCGGCCAACATAACACATCATTAAAATTGGATCAACTCCCTTTTCAATCTTGAAATATGAATAACTTCTTGTGAACCATGTGTGAAACAATCAATATCAACCTGAAACCAAAGCTTCTAAGCCCTTGTCTTTAGAAAAAAAACCACACTCTTCGCATTTCTATTTTTATCAACATATCTCAATACTTTTAATAGATTTTCATTGACTATCATACCAAATTTAACATCATCAATTTTTTTTTTATTTTTTATTTTTACTTTTTGAAAAATTTCCTTCAAATCATTTAATCTTTTACCATACGCAATTACATTAAAATTGAATTAGATACAATAAATATGAAAAAAGGAGTCCTAGAACTCACCAAATAGTTTGACCCACAATTAAACGAAATAAAAGAAGAATGACTTGGGTTCATGCGTTAATGCTGCTTCATTTTTTTTTCTTTTAATTACAGATTCCCTTTTCTCTCTGCTCTTTAATCATCATTCATGCATTTCCATCCATATCTTTTAGGGTTAATTGTTTCTGAATTCCATAATGTCAAACCATCACTTAAAACTTAATAAATATGCATATTTTTTAAAAGATGTAAATTTGGGTGTCAAAGTGAATTTAAATATCAAAAATTAAATTTTTTTCATGTCACCCCATACCTCTCTTTCTATGTTTCCCTTTTTTTTAGGTTAATAGATTTGTTTGAATACTTCCACTCTTTTTACTTTTACATCATGCCGCGTCTTCAATAGGTATTACAAATTCCCCTTTTCCCCTTCCTAATCCTAATCATCCTTGGCTCTCCAATAAAAAATAAATTTGAAAAAACAAAATCCATTTAAGAAAAATCCTACGGAATAATATAATATTTTTATATGTTAAAAGTTACAACTTATAATTGTATCAACGGTTGCTATCAGAATCAATCATTATGACCATTGAACTAAATAATTAACTCAACTCAAACTAATTTACCTACACATAGTTTCCATAGGTGAGATCCAAACTTAAACACTTACGATCCTAAAGTTTTAATCTTGAAGCGTTATTGATATAAATTATATTCGAGATAAAGAGATTTGATATTTTTTCTAAAAAGAGAAAATTAAACCAATTACAAATAAAAAATATATTTGATAATTTATGTGGAAATAAGAATATGGGCCATTTTTAGGATAAAAGAAAAAGGGTTGTGAAGTGAAGTTAATATAAACAGAAACTTAGAATGAAATCCATAGAGGTTTAAAATTAGATGAGAGTGGAGAGGTACGATGTATGGTTTGGTGGTACATAATATAGTGGGCAGGGAAGAAAGAGATGGATAGTGTAAAAGGAAAGGTTAATAAACTTTATTGGCAGTGCAGCTTTGAATCTCATGCTAATGTGGCCTTTATGTCTTTTAACTCCAAGTCCAGACAAATATTAAAAGCCATGACAACCTACTCTTTTCGGCAAAGCCCCCAAAATCATACTAGCCTAAGCCAGGCTGGGTCCACTTTCACAAACTACACCTTCTCTTACACACATCTCTCTACTCCATAATATTAAATTTAAAGTTTGTCATCATTTAACCCAAAAAGTGTTAGAATTAACAATGAAATTTAGGAGTTTGATATATTGCTAATTAACTCAATAACGTATTTAAATTATCCAATAAAATTAAAAGAACCAAACCAAATATTATTTAAATGGGACATTCTGTGTAACGGAACAAGTTTTCAAACTCCAAAAACAGAAATGGTGGGAAATATCTTGTTAGACTTAAGGTTGGTCATAATAAAATTGCATATGATATGTTTCAGCTTTTTTTATTTTTTGACAGTGGTGGCTCTTTGCTTGGACTAAAATATTGCAGAAATTTGTCCACCAAATTGATGTTACTGTGGTCCATAAAGCCATGAACATGAACTGCATGTGAAGCAAACCCTTCGCCTTAATCTGCTATTATTTACTCTACTTTCATGAAACCAAAAGAAACATGTTGTACTAGGTAATTCTAGAGACACATGCATGTTCAGTATTGATTTTAATTAATTATTTTATATTTCAACATGTATAAAAGTAGAAGGAAACTAATTAAAGCTAGGTGCTATAATAATAAAAAAGATGTGGTCGAAGAAAAGCATTTAAATACCAATGAGTGGAAGCTGAGGTAAGGTAGAATGATTGATGGTTGGTCCGAATCCTAACAGTAGAAGAAATGAAATTTCCCAACATTTGAAGCTTAAGGAACATTTTTATATGTAGTTTTAAGAATAAGGAACATCAACTTGCATGATCCCATGTGGGGAGGACAATTTTAACCCTTACTTTTCCCATCACCCAATTAATCACAAATAAATATTAAAAGTTTAAGCATTAAACATTAATCATTAATTAGGTCTAAAGATTTTCTTCATTAAATTGTCAAACTAAATAAGACAAGTTTTTAATCACCTCAGTGGTAGTCTACAATTGGCACTGCTGAGTGCCACTCAGCAACTCTCCGCTTATTTTGCCTTAACAATCTCCCCCTTTGGCAATTTGATAAACAAAATCAAACAACATGGGAAGCGAATTACCACAGTCAACAAAACCTCCCACTCAGCACAACCTTGCTCTACTTACCTTAACTTAGAACATGATATAGTAATTTTGAACTATTAATGACGTGTCTAGAATTCACACTAACAATCAAAATACTAAATTATATCTAAGTAGCAAATACAATAAAGTATATCAAAGTAAACATATACCATAGCATAATATCATCATAGCTCCAAATCAATTCAGTAATTCCACAACATCCACAGTAACAATATCAACAAATAAGTATCATCATCTCACTTATACAGACCAAATCAAATAAGTTCAAAAGAAAAAGAAATGAACACCACAAGGTCTGATGCATATTCAATGTCAACAATATCTTCTTCTGGAAACGTAAATAACTTCATTAATCAGCAAAAGGATATATACTTCCTATATAACAAGCAACAACACTCAAACTAGTAGCTTTCATATCTACTTCTATTCCCCATCATCTATACTCTACTCCTTTTTTTTTCAACTAAATTGCCAACAAAATGCTAAATATCCTTACTCTCTTGATTGAACCATGGCAAAAATGAATGTTGATACAAACATGTATGAGTAAGTTAGAACATTGAATCAAGAGTACAAGATCACTAGATTGAGTGAATAATTGTGCAAGTATCACTTGCATTGCAGATCTTTCTTTAGTGCTACATTTTTGTCCCTAATCTGCTAAATGATCCTTACATTAGCCTTCATCTTGGTTAAAACTCGATTATGCGATTCAATAGAGGATGTTAGATGATCAATCATCTTAATATTGAACCCTTCATCCTTGTTTGAAGAGCTAGTGGAAGTGGGAACTTTTGCCTTCCCTGCAGTGGTTTTTGCTTTATGGTCTACTTGTTATTGGTCATTGGTGAAACCATATACTCACATAGCTGTTTTACTGGATATTCAACATTTTTGTTTTGAAATAATTTTGAAAATTGCTTCTCACAATTGTTGCCTATGAGGTCTCTATCCTTTTCATCGATTAGGTATGGCTTTTCAGGAGAAATTTGTAATGCGCTTGATAGAAAAATTGAGAAAAAATATAGTATTGTGCCACTGAAGTTCTGTCTTTACTGGCTTTTAAGTCCATTCATTGGCCTGCAGATAATTCCCTTATTTGGTTTTTGAAGAATCGAACATTCCATAACGACTATAACTTGAGATTTATACACACCGACTGTTCGATCTGACGATAACCTACTATATGATCGTAAGTTCTATCAATATATATTTTCCCACTCCTTTCAGTAGCTAGAAAATTCCCGGATCTATAAACTTCTAGGGTGCTTGGTTTAAGATTATGGATATGAAAAGAACGGTCAATTCAGGTCATCCTTCAGGATTACTGGTTTATCGTCTTTCTATTTTATGAACCTTTGAATCGATAAACATTCTTCTATTAACTCGGTCCTAACTATCATCGTCTCTACTGGTAGGTCTAGCTTATACTATTCTTGTGATTCCACTTTGTTAGTATTACTCAGGATTTCTAGGACGATGAGTTTTTGATCTATCTGATTCTTCAATTCACCGTCTATTTCCTCAACTAGCTCAATATCTCCTCTTTCAGAAATTTTATTTAATTCGTTTAAATAGTTTCCTGTCGGCTAGAATGGATAGTAGTCTAAGGTTTCTCCTTCTCCATAAGCACCTATGGTAACATTCTTCTTTCTGCGCAATTTTGGACTTGGCACCTCTTGGTTCCTTTTTGATGGCATATCATTGCGGTTGTTATCATCTTGGGGATGATCTGGGGTTTCTCCTCGGAGTTGACTTAATTCAAGCATTAATAATCGTTGATTCTCCTAGATTTCCCAATCTTCATATACTCCATCTTCGTAAATATTTTCGTCATAATCGAAGTCTTCATCGGACCACATATAATAGAAGTCATTCATGACTTTGTGCTGGTTGATTATTTTGTGTCTAGGATTCCTAAAATTTAAACAAATGTTAGAAGTGTTATTTAACAGAATAAATTGAAAGTCGTAACTATAACCTACAAATTTCCTAATTATTCTTTAACATGAAAAAGTTAAAATCAATCTAGTGACGTTGCCTCCCCGACAATGGCGCCAACAACTTGACCGCCTCTGGATGTACTAACGTCCAGAGTGTGAATACTACAATAAAATGGAAAGTTATGAGATGGTATCTGTAAGAATACGAGTCGAGTTGTAATGTAGATTTTACAACGAAGTAGGTGAGTACTCTGGGGATCGTACTAAAGAAGGTTAGTACTAAACCAATCTTAATCTAAGCACTTAAAGATCTAATTAATACTTTTAAATCAATTATAGTACGAAAATAAAATAAGGTGAATCAAATCTGAAGATGGATGATTAGCTCGCTTCAGCAATCCCAATTAACTATCGTCTCAGGTTCTTCGTCAACCAACTAGTCGCTAACCTAGCTAGATCTTCTGATCTTCCATTAACATAATGAGTCAATAAGAACTACTTATCTTTTGACCTCACAGTCCAAACTGACTTAGGGTAAAGGTGTTTATGGATGGGCAATACCAATTTTGAGTTAATTCCTATATTGATAACTTCCCAAGGTTGTCAGACCTAGGGTTTGTTTCACGTTCTTCCTTTTCCAAACAGTTGATCCGTTGAGTAACCTTACAAAACAGTTAAAAGATCATGCCTTCACTTGCTAATCTCCCATAGAAGGATTAGTTCCTCATGACTTTCATAAATAACATGGAATGAATGGAAGAATTAATCATAGGGAATATATTGAAATAGAAAGAGTTTAAGAAAAGCCTGATTGATATTGATAAATAGCGCGAAGCCACAGAAGCTGATCTCCTTTACAATCAGATCTCTTAAAAGAAAAAAAAGAAAAAAAAAACTAAAACTATGAACCTAAGAAAGCAAAACTAAATCTAAAGAAAGAATCTAGGCAATTGAATGTTGTCCATCATATGTGCTAAAGAGGTTTATTTATAACTTTCAGGTGGCCATCGTCCTTAACCTAGGTTAGTTGATATTTTCGAGCTTTAAGTTCTATTGTGCAAACCAAAACACCCTTGTTTCATGTTTTATTCCCGTTACAGAGTCGATGTCGTGACACATTAGGACATGTTTCGCGACATTGAATTCAGTATGCTCCTCCTTAGGATGTCTTCAGGGGTATGTCGCGACATCCTCAACCGGTGTTGCGACATCGAAGGCAGTTTCGTTCTTTGTCTATTCTGCTCTCTATGTTGCGACATCGGATCTCCCATGTTGCGACATAACATCTAGTATTGGCCTAAAAGACCTTTTAATGGTCTCTTGTACACTCACGAAGTATGTTAGCTCTCCTTTGGGCCTTATTGGGCCTTTAAGGTTAATAAAAGACTCAATTTGCACATTTTATTAAATGTAAGTAAAAATAAAGAAACATAATTAAAACCTAACGAAAATGCATGTATTCAAGCTCCTTAAATGTGAAAACTAGTTTAATCTGCTACACTGAATTACGATAGATCATTAGGCCTATGTGGCGTAAATTGTCAGGGATGTATGGTAAGATATGAATCTGAATGTTTATCTCTTTGGTAAGATATGAGTAAATTCTTTTAGTTTTATAATAAGTAAAGCTAAGGTGATGTCTTGATATGTTTTGGGTTATGAGGGACTAAGTTTTAAAGGTTCCATGAAAAAGAAATGTGTATCTATATGTTAAGAAGGGTATCCATTGTGATGATATATAAATATAGAAAGTGAGAGGTATTGTATTTTCTTCTAAAATTATTCTGAACTAGAGTTAATGTTCTCTTAAATTATGGGATTCTGATATATCATGACATAGAATTCGTTAGAGTGGTCTAAACAATGATTTATTAGTATGGACATGTATGGTATTGAATAAGGATATGACCGAGTATGAATTAATAGTATATATTCTACGTAAGTATTTGCCAAACATATATGTATCGACCGTGATAAATGTCAGTAAACAACTGTTTGAGATAAGAGTATAAGTTAAGACAATGATTATTAGAAGTCGTTTATGAGGGTATGTATTGTTAAGAAATTATTATGGGACAAGAGATTTATGAAACAATTGGAAGGATTCCTTAGTTAGATAGATAAAAAAGATTTAGTATGATAAGAGCATGACAACTGATGTATAAGAGAATGATAAAACAATGGTGGTATCCGCTGAAATAAATGATGCAGAATAATGGTTAACATAGTAATTCGAGCAAGATTGCAAAGTATCCACTAAGGTATAGTTAATGAGCTCACTAAATACCCCTTTAATTACAAGATCTCTTAATGCTTTTCAGGTATCTGAGATGAGACTTCTCTTGGAAGGAAAACGCCATGAGCACGCTAAGGTGGTGGCAAAATGGGCTATTATGCATATAGTGGATATGTGGCGTAGTCTTGGACTACACATTTTGAGTTTGTATGGAATAAACTTTTAACTTGTAAAGATTTATATCAAGATTGATGTAACTAAAGATATTTTAAATACTTCCCTTGTTTTTCTGTAATTAAAATTTTAAATTAAAATGTCAAAGAACGTGTTTAAAGAAATAGGAAATTGTAAATTATTTTTCGTTAATGATTAAGTTTTTTGTAGTTACACCCGAAATTTAGACCCGCTGAATTGGGTCGAGTTTGGGGGGTTACAAGTTCCTATTTACTCTGCATGGTCTTGTATGTGTTCAAGAACTCCTTTTCAAAACCTCTACTAAATTCATCATCTGTCTCGACCTCAAAACCAGATAACACACTTGAAATGAAGGCAACAAAGTTATTCACTTGTTCCTCATAACACTCAGAATTGCTTGAAGTGTCCTCATCACTCCATGATGCATGCAACACTTTCTTTTTCTTCTTAAAGTGTTAGCACACTCTACTTAAATATGTCCATAGCCAAGATATTCATAACACTGGATGCATTCTCTTGTCTTTCTCATTATCCTCTTTGACAGGAACACCTTTATTCTTGTTTTCAGGAGTGTTCTTTGATGTCTTAAACTTCTTGAACCTCCTAGCTTGCTTCTTAAATGCTTTATTGAATTTTTTAGTAAGTACAGTAATATGCTCTTGATGTTATTTTATAGTAGAGGCATTGGGAATTGACACTAGAACAACAACTTAAAGTGCAATGCTCCTTTCTCCCTTAGGCTTAACATTCTTGCACTCATCAAGGTTCAGCTCGAAAGTTTGTAGGGATCCTATCAACCCATCAATCTTTAAGCTCTCTAGATATCTGGCCTCTTCAATGGCAGTCACTTTAGTAAAGAATTTTTCAAGTAGTTACCTTAAGACTTTTCTCACCAATTTAGAGTTTGAGTACTTTTCTCCAAGAGCACAGGTCGCATAACTTAGAATGAAACTCACCAATTGTTTTAGAATCTTGCATTCTTAAGGTCTCGAATTTGGTGGACAACATCTGTATCTTGGATTGCTTGATAGTATTAGTTCCCTCATGAGTAGTTTGAAGAATTTCCCAAGTTTCTTTTGGCCAATACATTTAGAAGTTCGTTTGAACTCTTGCATATCAATGCCACATAACAAAACATATAGGGCCTTAGAGTTTGCATTGGAAACTCTCTATTCTTCCATAGTCCATTCAGCCTCAAACTTAGGAACCTTTCTAGCATCAAAATCAATAGTAAGACCTTGCCATCCAGTGAGAATAAAATGCCAGACTTTCTTATCAACTGACTTAATATAGACTTTCATCCTAGCCTTCTAGTAGGGATAGTTTCCATTCTCAAGTATAGAGGGATGAGTAATTGAAGAACCTTCCATTGTAAGAAAAAAAACAACACCAGGATTCACCACTAGATACGTTAAGTGTTTGTTGTGATACCAATTGTTGCTACCTTAAGTTGCTTGTTTGCTTAAAAAACAAAATCAATGGAAGTGTTAGACTGCAGTGGCCACTACAGCTTGGCACTACGAAAAATCATGCAAACAAAATAGAAATAACACCAATGTTTGTTTACGCAATTCAGTTTCCCTATGTTTGTAGAGCTTAGCTCAGTGAGTAACTCCACTATATTTTATCACAAATACATGTTATTCACACTTTATCACTCTCTAAGTACAAAGATCTCACCTTTGTACCAAAAGACTAAAACATTCACCTCCAAATCCCCCCTAAGAACTTGGGTAGTAAATACTCAACAATATTTACAATTCAATTTGTACTCTCTCATAGAACAATTCCTGAAATGAGCAGATTAGAGTGCAATCAATAAGCTCTCATACAAAACCTATAAAAGCCTCAAAAACATATATCAATTTTGGCTTGCTAACATAGAATCTAAGTGAATACAAAGTATTCCTTGAAAATAACTATTATATCAATGAGAATCAAATAAAATCACTTGAAGGTATGCTATCCAAAATCAAAATCAATAACATTATCTCGATCACATCTCCACATTCCAAGGACTTAATTGATTCACACGAATCCAATCTCATCTTCAAGTTTCCAATGATTGGTTTCCATAGATGGACCAAAGTATCTTCAATATAACAATACATAACCATGAACAAAGATTTTCTTCATTAAATTGTCAAACCAAATAAGACAAGTTTTTAACCAACTCAGTGGTAGTTTGCATTTGGCACCACCGAGTGCCGCACAGTAACTCTCAACTCATTTTGCCTCAATAATTATGAAATATTATGTTTAAAACTTTGATATGTTTTGGTATATTTTGGTCAATACTGACTTGTACTAGTTCATGCCAATTGGTACAAAATTTTAATATTTTAAACTAATCTTTAATAATTTAATCTTAACTATTTTTAATTTTTTTATAATTACATTAAAACTAAAAAAAAAATAAACATTAAA
>JABEZY010140124.1:0-13305 GCA_013467495.1 Gossypium gossypioides
ATAATATTATTTAAAAAATAATACTTAATAAATATAATTGCAATCAAATTAGGAGTAAAAGGAGAAGTCAATTTAATCGTGGACCAATTTAAATCTCAGTTAAACCACGAATCGGATGAGCTAATAAGACTCCGATAGAACCATTTTTATATTCTTGGGCCAATTTCTTGGCTCAAATCGAAAACAAAATGCAACACTATAATTGGCACAAATCTCTTAACAATTATTTAACCCTTCCGAGCCCAAAATAAAACTAATGAATAAAAAACTGAAGTTTAAAAAAAGAAGAAGAAGAAGAAGTTAAGGTAGCCTTAAAAGTTGGGCAATATACCTAAACCAAACTAAAAGCTTTGCTGATTGTTCCATGTCGCCGTCTACCCCACTTCTCTTTTCTTAAGTCTCAAACTTTGTTATTGTTGGTTGCTGTCTCCGGTCACCGCCATTAAGGTGAGATCTGCTTGCTTCTCCTTTTTTCTAACAACTACTTTTTTTTAACTGTTGATAACTCTCATATTTAGAATCATCTTAGTATAGTTTTCGTAGTAATTTTGAAGATAATTTTAACATTTAGATTAATTTTTATTGCATATTATAGCTTTTCGAATTAATGATATTTTATTTGAATGTTACTTGTTTTTGTCTTTTTTTAGAGTTAGTTCAAGTTTACTTACTATTTTCCTTTTCTATATTGTAGGGATAAAGAATGGAATACTTGGAGCATATAGTAAAAAGTGGGGAAGTCTTCCGCTCCACTGGATTTAATTTAGTGCGGTGGAGCATGCTCTTAAATTCTGAAATTTTGATAGTAAGCAATTTGCCCCCATTGCAATTTTTGCATGAGGTGGAGTGGTGCAATTAAAACCCTAAAAAATAAGGATGCTGATTTTTAAGATGAAAACGAGGTAAATAGGGGAAACTCAACTTGGAGGCTAAGGAACAACTCTCACACACACCAAGGAGAACTTCAAGCTTGCAAAGATGATAAGAAGAAGAGATCTAGAGCGCTCAACATAAACTCTTGTAACTATTTTCTCTCTGATTATTTTCCTTTACTTTTTATTGATGCAAGTTTGTTGTGAATCTCTTATTGTGTTGTGTTTTTAACTCAATATGAGCTAAACTTTATTTTCTCAGAACATTGATTGATATTATTTCTTAGTTAATTAATTTATTTTTCTCTTCGATTGTTTCGATTTTTGTTAATTATTTATTCAGTTCTGCCGATGCATTTTCCAAAGAGTGCCTAGACCAATGCCAACTAGGAGCATCATTGGGGACTTAAAAAAAACTACCATGTTTGGATTGGTAAATTTTGGTAACAACTATGTTTGGGCTATGGTTCATTTCGTTGGTTGAGATACTTGCTAGCCCATCCTTGATATCCAAACTACATTTAAAAAGAGATAATGGAGATTAGTTTGGATTGGATCGAAAGAACCCTGAAACTAGTACAAATCCCTAAAAAAATTACATAACCCAACTAGCCCAAGATAAAACAAATGAATAAAAACTGAAGTTCACAAAAAAAGGTTAAGGTAGCCTTAAACGTCGAACAATATACCTAAACAAAACTAAAAACTTTGTTGATTGCTTTGTGCTGTAGTCTACCCCACTTCTCTTTTCTCAAGTTTCAAACTTTGTTATCGTCAACTGTTGTCTCCAGCCACCGCCATTAAGGTGAGATTTGCTTGCTTCTTTTTTTACAATTACTTTTTTTTTGTTAGCTACTTATTACTTAACTTACATTTGAGACTTTGGATTCATGATGCTCATACTTATCATAAACTATTATGTTTAGGGATTTCAATAAATGGTTGAGAGTACATGGAGATGATGTTGTGATGTATGTGTGTAAATTATGTAAAATTAATTGACTTGGAAGGTTATGGCTTAACAAGCCGTGGGTATAAAATACCATAGTTAACTAATAATGGGGTATGAGAATTTAGTTACCATGAGTGACTTTTAAAAGTGATTTAGAATATATATGAAAATTTGGTGAAATATAATATTATTATGGAAAAATTGAAAATATGACTTTATGGTAAAATTTAGTAATTTATTTCCAACCTTGCAAGTTGTTGATAGAGTTGAGACATTATTAAATGTGAACTAAAAATGTGTATATTGGCACCTTGGATATTTCAAAGTTTAATAAGTTGTCATAATTGAATTGTTCATTATGTGGCTTTGGTATGTGACAATGTATCACTTATAAATGGAAGTTTAGTTTAATGTGAGGCCATAAAGACTCTTCTCGAATTTTTGCCATGAAAATGTTGGTGAATGAAAGAAATGGTTATAAATGATCCTTTAAAAACATAGTGAGAACCATGAATGTGAAATTGAGGCATAAGATGATTTTTGTGAAAATTTTCCAATACGTGTGTTTAGATAAGAATGACCTGGACAATCTTTGAACTCCATTAACTTTAATTGTATCTCTATCTAAATAATATACTTATAAATGTGTAAATGGCCTTATCTGAAACAAGTTACTTCTGAACTAAATAAGCCCTAGTAAACTTAGTGAAAACGTTAGGATACAATCGACATGTTGATAGGGATGTGATATGTTGCCTTTGGGCCTAGCAACTTAGTGCTTTCTAGTGCGTTTTAGAAAGTTGAGTGATCTGCCACAATTCGTTGTGGCAAATTAAGGTTTTTTTCGCACTTAACGAGTTTTTTTCTAGTGTTTTTATATGTTTTTATTTTGGTTTTAGTTTTTATTTTCTTAGGTTTAATTTTAGTAAAATAAGTGTTTTTACGTAATTTTTAGTGTTTTGACGATCCGTAAGGCTAACTCGGGCCTCGAATATGACTAATGGGTTATTTCAGTGTGTAGGGCATCAATTTGGGCTTAAGTATGCAAGGAATGATGGTCATGTTGTGACATCAACATCCAGTATCGCAACATTGAACTTCGAAGCATCGAGGGCTGAAAACAGAGTTGACGTCACAACGTGGGGATCTTGGTGTCATGACATAAGCGTCACTGAAAAGATGATGTCAGCGGCCATGTGATCAGAATTTTAAAGCTGTAATTTGGTTATTAAATCAGGGGTATTTTAGGGATAAATTACCCTAATTTTACCCTAGGTTTTGCTTATATATGCACTCTTATAATCTCATTAGGTCGGTTGTTGATAGCTAGACAATTAAATATTTTTGTTTTCCTTTGTAATTTATTTATGTTCGTTTAGTTAGGATTCTTCCTGTTCTAATGTGAAGACGATTGCGAGCGGGGGATTGCTCTGGCACCGCGCCTCAATTAATTATCAATGAGCAATTTCTTTATTTATATTTTATTCTTTTACTTATATTTTGTTTCTCTAGTCAATTAACATTAGTATGGATATTAGAATAATCTTGTGTTTGATTGTGAGTACTCACCTTTATGTTTTTTGATTTGGGCGAGAGGCCTTGGGACAGGTTGGAGAGATAAGGGAATGTCGAGCTAAGCTCCATTCAATGGGATATGTTGGTGAGTTTGGAGAGTGCTTAGCTTTATGCTACACTTATGAGAAATGTTAAGACTCTTTGAGTCAAAGTAAGTAGTTATAAGGAGATTCGCTTATCCAATAAAAAAGTACATGTGAATAAAATTGTGTTTTCTAAAATATTATGTTTTATAGTTTTAAAGCTAACTGACAATGAGCAACTGCAAACTAGATTCCGCATAAGTATGGCAAACCTAGTTCGCAGTTCAATGACCTTGCCAAAACTTTTGTTTAACTTATGTTTTATGCGTGCTATGTGGTTTTTCTTTCTTGTATATTCACTGAGTTCGCAAAAGCTCACATATTCTTTTCTAAACACTACAAATAGTTAGATTGCACGGTATGTAACGGTGAGGCGAGTGATCTAGAAGAAGCATAAAAATGGAAAGATGGTACAAGCAAACTCTAGACACAAAGGTAATGTGGAATTCTTCTTGGGCTTAGAAATATATATCTATTTGTTGATTTCATTGATTGTTATAGGACTTAGTTTTCCTTAAAGTTTTCTTTATGGTTTTATTTGAGAGCTGAATAATTTTTATAAACACACCTAATATTTAAATATATAAATATAGTCCAAGTCAAATTTGATGTTTTCTTAACTTACAAATTCATACTAAAAAAAATAAATTCTAACTTAGCATTCGCCATAAGCAATAGCATGAAACATAAAAAACTGACAAACTTATATAGAGTTTGCCAAAGTTGCTACGAAGTGACAGTGTTGTTGAACTGTACAAAGTGTGAACCCTATACGACTGGCGAACTGTTATCCGCAAGCCTTTAATAAATTTTGATATGTGAATAGGAGAAACCTACGAACCGAGCTTGTGGTATCTAAACACGTAGCGGTAGTTTCCAAAACTTACCATATTTAATGAGTCTTACACTGCGAAGACTTCGAATGTACAAGCTACACTAAGAGCAAACCCTAATGATGAGATGTGTATGTTATATACTTAAACTAGAATACCACCTGATTAAAAGTTAGTTTAAGTGTAGTAATGAAAATACTTATATGATAATCTGTTGCATGTTAGTAACATTAGCATATTTTATGTTTTAACTTTGGTGTGATAGAGGTTAGGTTCGGTGTTAATAGAGAGTCACATAGGTGGCTAATGTAGTGTTCCATAGCTCGGGTTTGACGACTCGATTAGGTATGGGGTGTTACAAAATGTTTCACACAAGGTTCTCGTATCGAATACTTTGATGATTGTAAGTAGCATTTGGATCGTCCCATCAGTACCTTGACTTGTCTATACAAAGCAGTTACTAAATATGGAAAAAATAATTCTACCTTACTTTTCATTGCGTAATGAAGCATGCTCTTTTAAATCCATGTTCCAACAGAGGGTTTTTTCTTTTGTAATATAGCATACAATAATGTAGCTTGGAAGGTATCTATGTTAGGCATGTCCGAGGTTGGGCAGATTCGAGTACTGATGAATTGTAACCACATTCTTGCCCTCAGAGTTAGCTATTCCTATGAGAACGATGTTGGGGAATTTGTTCTCAGATGGTGTCTCCACTCACCTTGTCCATCCGTTAGGAGGTTGATTATCTTCTCCATATTCTCTCTCGAAAAATACATTAGATCAGTTATCTACGTAAAGTCGTATAGGAATAAAGAAGTGTCATAGTAACTCGCTATCCCGGGAGGTGGGATGGCAATTTCTTTCCCTTAAAAAAAGACCTACGACCATGGTACATCCAACTCTCGAGTTGTCTCAATCTCCCTTAAGGCAGCATAGAATTCCTAGAAGGTTAGCATACAGGCTCGTTCCTCGAGAATGGCACAAAACTTTTCCTATCTATGGAACTGAATTATCTCTGTTGTTTCTTTGTTTGACGAAAGCAAGGTCTTGAAACCTCTCTCTTGAAGATGATATTTTTGTCGAATGGCTAGAAGCTAAAGTTTAAGCTCCATTTCACGAAGTTCCCTGAAGTTATCAGTCCCCGATTCAGCATTTAAAAGGTTTCTTCTCATCGTTTGCGGACTATAGAACAAGTGAAAGGCAGAGGATTTGCAAAATGTTAAAGAAAAAGGTAGTGAAAGGTTGTTTAGCTAATTGGGACAGCTTGGAGGGTGAAACTACTGGTAAGGACAATATATAGAGGCCATCTAGGGCTTGACTTGCCATGCAAACTTGAGGAATATCTTTTAAGATTGCGTCAAACTAATAACGAAAAGCTACAAAAAATGGCCTACATGTTACGCCATATAGGAGGCATTGCGCGACACAAGGTGAATTTTTGCCTTATTTTTGCTTTCAAGGTGTGTATGTCATGTCATAAAGTGTATATGGCATGACACGATAATGAATCTCTAAATTTTCAATGTTGAGATGGGTGTGTTGTGCCATAGGATTGTTATGTGACAACATAGCTTCGATTTGACCTTTCTAGGGCTTGTCAAAGGTCTTCGGTTGTTCATATTTGCACCTAACTAACATCTAGCTACTCCGTTGCTATCGGAACCCTATTTCCTTCTAATTCTAACATCAAATAATAAGTCTAATTCCTAATTCTAACAAATGAAAACCAAACTAATATACAATATTTACAAATTAATTAAAGTATGATGGTTTCAAATTATGTCGCGCTACTAGACTTGTTCGGTATTTCTTTATACTTCACCATTGACTTCATCTGCCGTTCATGACCGTCGTAGTCTACCCAACTAATTCCAATTATCTTCAGTTCTTGCCATTTATCCTGTTCTCTTGTATTACTGTCACGTGTGAATATGATGTGTGAATTGTACAAATATACACATTGAATTAAGTATAAAGTGATGAGTGAGTATCGTTCCCACGAGGATTGGATGAGTTCTCTTAGTTTAAATTATCACAATTGAATAGAAAAGATAATGTGTCAAACAATATTTAATAAAATTAAGATGTAATTAACATGTGGGAATAATGAAGCGTACTAGCAGAGATGGTAATTACAACAAATCAAACTAGAGTACTAAAGACTTTAGCAATGTTGGAATATTGATCGTAAAGGCTGGACTTACTAAGGAATATGTTATAACCTGTGAACAATGCCGTGGCAAAACTATAGCAAAGCTTACTATTCGATTGGGTACTAATGTGGTTTACCTCTGTCGAAAGTAAAACCAAGAGTTACTCAACCCTAAGGCACCATACATCTATAGGCTTGGGATTAGCAACCACTACTAAGCATAACCCTCTAAATCATATAAGGTAAAGCTCTATGTCTAGAGTTTACATGAGTATATCAATTAATGCTCACTTATATTACCCAACTTCAGTCCAGGCAACCTAACCTTGTCAGTATTAAGCTACCTTAAGGCTTATCAAGCATTCATCAACACCCTAATAAGCATTTAAACAAAAAAACCACTAGGTAAAGTAGTAGAATGAACCATATTAATCTATGAATATTAATCAAAGCTAAAACATCATCCAAAGTAATCCCAACCGTATTAAGTTAGCTCATAGCTGGGCTGTACAAAATATCCCAAAAATATCAGTTTAGTATAAAAGATTTGAAACAAATTACAGAGAAAGAAATTTGGGATTCAAACACGTATTCCCCAACTCGGCATCCTAATGCAGATTTTCTCCTTTTCTTCGCCTCTCCACTTTTTGGTTCCCTTTTTTCTTTTTATACTTGGTTCATCGTCTGGGGTAAAAGTCATTAGCCAATGATTACTTTTTCCCTAATTTTGAGGTGAATATTCTCCATTATACGTGCATATGGGGGACCAGGTGCTGAGTGCTCTCATTGCTGACTAGGTGTTTGTCGTTTTCTTCACCAGCATTGCTATGGAAACTTCTAATAATGCCTCGGTAAACCTTCATCCTCTGCTATTCTTCTTCCTTAAACCTACCATTCAACCATAACAAAACCTTTCCACAAGCAATTAAAAGTAATGATGCAATAAAGTAATCACCATCTCAAGTTCTTAGGTGAACTATTCGATTGATTAAAATTGATCATGCAATTACCTAAAATGAAGCTAATTTTACCTAAGTAAAAGCAATTAACTAAGTCTAATAGTATGAATTATAACTCTTTTCAAGAGTTATCAATTACACTTACCTACATCAGTACAACTTAAATACTACCTTCAATCAAGGCCGTTAGGGGTTAAATTGAATAAAACATAACACTCCTCTGTTTGGGAATCACGACCATACTTGAACACTTCTATTTCGCCATTAATTTTCATTATAAGCTTATTTTGTTCAAAATCAATGGTCCACTTAGATATGGCCAAGAATGGTCTTCCCAACAGAATAGGGATATCATGATCTTCCTCAAAATCGAGGACTAGAAAGTCAATAGGGATGATAAATCCCTATAATTTAACTAATACATCTTTGAGTACACCTTTTAGATATACCAAGGATCTATTGACTAATTGTAGTGTTATAGAGGTATTTTTTAGATCCCCGAGTCTAAGTTTTCGATAGATTGGTAGGGGCATCAAATTTATACTGGCCTCTAAATCGCAAAGGGCCTTACTGAAGTGTCGATCCCCTATCTCTATTGGAATCGTGAAACTATCCAAATCGTTTAACTTTAGGTATATATTTTTAGCGATTAAAGTGCTACACGAGGCATCAGTTTTAATTTTCTCGCCTTTTTTCATTTTCTTATATCGTGCCATGATTTTCTTTAATTATTTGGCATTTTTTTTGTATTTTATCAATTAGCTCTAAGAGCGGCAAATTGACATTGAGGGATTTAAATAAATTCAGAAAACCTACAAAATCTACCTCGTCCCTCTTTTAATTATCTTGAGAATGGTATTTTCATTGTGCTCGACTTTGATATTACCAAATCAGAAACTAGTACGGTTATCTCCTCGACCGGGTCGTTGGGCTCTTCCTCCTCCATAGGTTTGTCGACATCTTTAGGAACCTTCTCCTTGTCATGTGTGGGCACCTTTGACTTTTCAAGTGTTTCTCCAAATCACAGAGCAATCGCATTTGCGTACTCCTTTCCATTTATATGTGGATTGTTCTTTGTGTTACTGGGATACTATGGTCATTCTGCTTTTGAAACATCATCATTAATTAACTCATTTGGTCACGAAGGTTGTCCATTTGGCATTCGAGTCATCCACACATGGCTTGGACTTACAGAATGTCTATCTTCATAGTTTGCATCACCTCTTCTAGTCGATCAAATCGTTGACCACATGCAACATGGTAGTTACCTACGGATCATCATTGTAAGTGTAGAGGTTGGTAAAGAGGGTTTGGTCTATTTTGTGCTTGATTTCCACCTCATTGGTTGCCTCCCCACTTGAGGTTCAGGTGATCCTTCCAACCAAGATTGAAGGTGTTTGAATAGGGATCTCAACCCTTATTACCTATATAGCTCACCTCATTAGTTTGGTTTTCAGAAGAAGGCTCCACCCTGGTCGATTTGACAATTGACTCCAAACGGTTAAACTTCTCTAATATTTGTTGATATCAATCATCTTCGTTTACCACTTTTACCATTGGGGGCTTCGACTTGTATGTGAAATTTTCATTTGGCCACTTATACGAATTCATAGCCATATTATCTATGATTTTATAGGCTCATTCGTAAGTGTGGAACATGTTAGATCCTCCGTTTGCTCCATCTAAACTGGATCCAATATTACCGTCAACACCGTTATAGAAAATTTGAATTTGGAGCCACCTCTTCAATCTATGGTGCGGTCACCTTCGTATTACTTCAAATTAGTGATTTCTCATCTAAGTTGAATGGTTCTAGTAATCTGGAAAATTTTATGTAGAAAATTTTCTATTAAATTGTCCCATGCGGTGATCGAACCTGGTTCTAAGTCTAGCCAATCAGTCACGTTGTCACACAGAGAAAAAGGAAATAACCAGAGAAGCACAACATCATCGATTACTCCGTTGTACTCGAAGGTTTCACATAATTGTAAAAATCATTTCAAGTGTTGGTTTAGGTCTTCCACCATGTTCCCCTTAAACTTCAATGTGTTCTAGATTATCTGAATTGTGGCCATCTTAATTTCAAAATTATTGGCGTTAATCTTCAGCCTTTTGAAACTGCCTCACACCGCATCTAGTGTAGGTAGAGCGTTTTCACGCAACGTCCTTTGATACATCAGGACCACTATATGGATGTTCTCTTGTTCTTATGGATCATCGAACAAGGGATCCTCCCAAGGTTGGTTAATTGCCACAGGTGTATCGATGTTCATCAACTGGTGATTTCGTCTAATAATCTGCTTAGGATCCAGATATAGCTTGATTGGGGTGCTTTCGCTTCGGTTCATAAACAACCTACAAACTAAAAAGAAAGTAAACAAATAAACAAAAATTTAAAATAAAAGAAATAAAAATATCATATTTATAGTCTTTAACTTTCCTATTTATCTTATTAATTGTAAAGATATTTTTAGATTTAATGTTGAACCCTCCCCGGCAACGTCGCCAACAACTTGACCGCTGCCAAACGTACGAATGTTTGAGTAAAAAATACTACACCAAATGTATATGAAATTAAAGCAACAGTGTCTGCAAGTATACTGGTCAAATTGTAATATAGTATTGTGTTACAACGAAGCATAAGGAAGTATTTTTTAGGATCATACCCAAGGGAGGATGAATTAAATCTATTGAAAACCTCTTTACACTAATAAGTCTAAATAGTAGTAATTAAATTCTATAGTACGATAAATCATAAAAGGGATGAATATTAGAAATTAAATAACTCAAATAAACAACAAAAAATAAAACACAAACAACTAAATCAATTAAACCAATCAGGAAGATTAACTCGTTCCAGGGATTGTATTTAACTTCGAATTCAGATTTTAAGATGGATTAGCTATTAACAAACCAATTATTACCTCTCGACCTCTAACTGATTAATTAATTTGTTGATACTCGTTTATCTCCCAACCTCACTTTCTCAATTAGGATTAATTATGATTTACTCGACAAACTTATCTCCCGACCTCATTTAACCTTTGATTACTTCCTAAGGTTGTCAAGCCTAAGGTTTAAGAATGCAAAATTTATATCAACTGTTAGTCCTCTGTTAATCACGTCTCCATCCACTCATTAATCTCCCCTAAGGGATTTAACTACTCATGGTTTTCATAATCTCAAACTCAATTGATATAAACATGTAAATAACTCGATTAAACCGAAAGAGAAAAGAGATTTAGAATAATCCTGATTTTTATCGATTAAGAGCGGAATAGCAAATCTCTCGATTGGAATAACAAATCTTGTCACTTTCAAAGGAGCTCATTAAGTGCTGGAAAGACCTTAATTTGCTACAATGAATTGTGACAGATCAAGGCTTCCTTTGTTTTCTTAATTTAGCTTTGATGTTTGGTTGTCTCCAGACAAGGGGTTCTTGCCTCGAGACCAGGAATAGGGCAAAATTAATTTAGCTTCCATGTGCCCTTGTATCGAGACAAATATCACTTTATCTTGAGATCTATATGTGATTGCTCAAGACCTTAAGTAATAGAAAGTACCAAATGGTAAATTTTATTCTAGTGGTCTCGAGGCATGTTCTTACTATATCGAGAATCAATGGTAAAATGATCTAAAATGCACATTTTAAGCCTACAAAACCATACCAAATTACACCTAAACTTGCCTAAAACTTGCACCAATACAACATCATCAATTTAGCATATGAAAACACATTCAAACACCACTAAATCATAGCATCTAATACATTACACCTAACCACATAAATCGCATAACCAAACACATATAAATATGCATCATTATCTACTAATTAGAAACTGAATTTCAACTTTCAAAACATTATAGGTCAAGTTTAAAAAATGTATCAAATCATTAACTAAGACACCAAGCAAAAACCAGCCTAGGTACATGTCATTTTACCAAGTACAAACATACATACAAATAGGCACAATTTGACTTCTGAACTGAGTTGCTGAGTCGGATGCTTTCGAACCTTTAATCTAATTAAGTACCTGAACGAGGCCTGCGCACGAAAACAAATATAACCATACATTAAGTAATGTATTCTTAGTAGTGTTATCATAATTCGAATTCAATTTAAACATAATAGTAATCTAATAAACAAGTCAAGTACATTAATATGCATAAAATTAAAATTAATTCTTTACCATTATCTTCTTAAAACGTATGTTCAAATAAATCATTAAACCCTTTGGTTCTTCCATAATCATATGTCATATAAATATACCTGAATTAATGTAATACTTACTTTTACATATCGAAATTACGATACACCCCTAAACTATCTACATCTATTACTTAGTATGTAATTTCACAATTTAATCACCAACACTCACATAGCAAATTATTTCATATTTAATCCCTATTAACAAAATCGGACTCAATGATGGATACTCGAATCAATCCACCAACACACCAGTATATGCACTGAAGTGCTAATTGGGAATAAATGCATCGATCCCACCAACCACACCAGAATGCGCTTGTACCCATAGGGTATTTGAGCTAGTGGTACATTCTCGACCCCTAGGGTATTAGAGAACTATCACAATATGTATGCACATAGCGCTAAATCTCTCACTTATTAAAATGGACCCTATGGCATGTCAACTATATCCGTAACTCTATCCGACAACATTAATAAGGTATTTTTCAATATTAATAATCAAATGACATACTTCCAATCAAACAACAAACACATAACACATAGCAAGCATTTAAATATTCAATTAACATATCAAATAATTACATATATTCACATTCGTTTATCCCACTTCAAACATATCACATATTAAAGTAGATACATACCTCTTGGTCACGTACGACCGTAACATCCTTTTCATTTGAAATATCACTAATTGTCAATAACTTTAGCTTTTTATTTTTTTTGTTCTTTGATGTACTGTCGTCGTCTTTAACATATTCGATAGATTTGTTTTATGAAAACATATCAGTTTCACATATTAATATAGAAACACAGAAATTAAAGTAAAATGTATTTTATTCAATTTAGTCCCTATACGCCCTAATTCCCGAAATATTCATATCTCATGAATCACCCAATCGAATCTAAATCCGAATTTGTAAATATAGTACATGGACCTCGAACTATCAATTTATAATATTAATTCCCAACAACTTTCATTCTTTACAATTTAAACTTATTCCTACACCACCTATCACTTTTGTAACATTATGAGACAATTCCATTCAAATTTCTATATTTCTCTCACCAATCTATTATGAATTAAACCATGAAAACCTAATCAAATCTTACCAACCTTTAATTCTAATATTTGGGCTAGTTTAATTTAGTATCCTATATTAAAAATCTAGCAAAATCTCAAAGGAAAAACACACCAACTTTGCTTGTATGGCTTACGGAAATGGTGAATGAACCAAAGAGACTTTTCTTTTCTTTCTCAAGTATAAACGGTGGAGAAGATAAGAAAAATGAGAAGCTTAACCTTTGTTTTTCTCACGCACTAACCATACGTAATTTAAGTTTTTATTAACTTAAATTAAATATTGAAATCTAAACGCTATGATTCGTTCTTACAAAACCAAGTGGAATTCAATGGAAATGATCAACCTCATCCACTAACATTTAATTTATGGCTAAATTATATTTAAGGCCATATCAAATTGCTTATAAGGAATTTCTCAAAGTAAAAATCAAATCTCCTTATTTCTCTCATCTTGAAATTTAGTCTCTATACTATATATATAATAATTTAATTCAATTAGTTCTAATTAATAATTCTACCCTACAATTTTGTATACGACATGTAATCATTCAATCCTAATTTTTAGCTAACTTGATTTAATAATTT
>JABEZY010255924.1:0-10875 GCA_013467495.1 Gossypium gossypioides
TTTCAACCCTTGTTAATTTTTTGAAAAGAAAATCCAAAACAATCTTGTGAATGAAATAAATAGATGAGAATATATTTTCCCTGGTTAACAAAACTACAAGAATTTAATTCAATGGGAACTTAGGCAAATACATAATATAATTATCTAACCATGCTATTATCATAAATCCTCCCACCGGATCATTACAAGGATTTGATCGCATCCCATAATTAAGTGAAAGGGTAGAAATTCGAAAAGAGCAAGCTTCCGAGAAGGATATAAGCAAAACAATATACCCATATCATATATCCCCATTTCTTATGAGATGTCATTATTAACGAAGCAAACCAATATAGAGACGGACTGGCTGACAAGAAACGTGTTGCCACCTGTCAATCACCCAATTTTTTTAGATGTTAAATACGAAGCTACCTTTCGCTATACTTACTGAATACTGACTTGCCAAAATGTGATGCAAAAAAGTAAAGCAAGAATCGAAACGAGGAACGAAAAAGTTCAATGTTTTCATACTTCTTATTCTTTCTATGAGCCATGCAAATAGATAACGTTATAGGGTAAGAAACTAACCTGTACATGCATCACAAAAAATGCTGTAGCAGCCATGAAGCCAACCTGTAGGATAAATGGGAGAACGAAAGCAGATGTATATCCTAGCTTCTCTAATGATCCATGAACCGTTCTGCTCTCGGCAAGATCCTTTCCTTGGCTTATTTTCTTCCTCGATTTAAGATTATGATTTTCTGTCACAAAGTTAATAATTGCTTTAACAGGTTGTCGAACTGTTCCCACAATTTTTTTTTCATATAACATCTTGTAAGAGAGAGGTTTCAGCACACAAGCAGAAACAAACACAGACACAATATAGTACTAAAACCACCAATCCAACAGCCATGCAGAGAAAGAAGCGGCGTCATTCATAATTCACCAGCCATTTGTTTTCGAAAGTAATACCTTGCTTCCTAGAAGAATATTTCTCTGAAAATTGGGTGTTGTTTGATCTTTGTGGTTTCTGAGAAGAAAAAATTACTGCCATGGAACTTTTCTCCTCAACTGAAGCTTGAAAACCCAATGATCGAACTATTTCAGGTCTTGACTTCACATAATAGATGATTGAACAAACTGCCAAAGACAGTATTGGAGATGCCAATAGAAAGTTTGGCAGTTGTTTAAATTTGAAGTATCTCAAGAATCCCACTCCCCTAGAATATAAGTAAAACACAAAAGCATGCATCTGAGAAACCGATCACAACAAAATCTAATCGGCATAAAATTTGAAAGCTAAAAAGTAGATTCCAATACATTAATGATTTCCTGGAAGCAGGATTATTTAAACTAGCACCTAGAGAACTTGATAATTACTAACATACCATGTATGAATAAAATGCAATGAATGGTATACAATGACCAGTTGCAAAAGAACATACCAATAATGACTTTGAATGTAATTGTATAGCAAAGGTATTCTTGCTTTACACCAAGGCCTCATTTCATTGGAAGAACGTCCTAGACACATATTGTAGTAGCCATATGCTTGAAAAGTAATAAAGGGAACAAAAATGCAGATACAACGCAGTGCTCCACTTATAAGAATCCACAATGCCAACTAGCACAGAAATAGAAAGTTGTTTATGAAACCATACATTTGTTTAAAAAGTTTGTTCACTATACTCTTAAAGTGAAACTTTTAAATTCTACAACTGAAATATGCCATGTGTATTATTTTTAATTTATTTGTAATATGCCTTAAAAAGGGAATGTGACAACTCTCTAACTGCCTTGGTGGAATCAAAAAACTCCAGCAGCGGTGCATAATAGAATATTCCTTCTCACAAACCAATGTTTGATGCAAAATCACATACCATAATAGAAAGCTAAAAAATGGTATCATATTAATTCGCTTAATATTAATGAATGATTAACTAACTAACTAACAGACTAACTAACAAACTAACTAATATATCCACTTTGACATAAGCAAAATGATCCCACACCCATTGAAGACAATTAAGGAAACAAGATAGACATGCACAAAAGATACCTGCAAATGCCCTTGTGGGAACATGTGTAAATGGAAAATACATGAAGACCAAAAAAACATGAATCAAAACACAAAAATGCCCTCATTTTTACTGAACTAACTTATTATATGATATAAAAAAAAACGTACTGCAATGTAAAACATAAAGCCAATAATAGTTATTGGTTGGCTGAAAAAAATAAAAATACTCATTGGAAAAAAAATATTTTTAGTTTTCCATTTCATTTCTTTAAAGACTAAACGGTGCAAACTAAAACTCGCAACTAGGCATGAATACAATTGAAGATTAAATGTTTGTGTTTCCTTTCAAGAATATCCCAAAATTGTTTACTTTCTTTTAAAACATAAAAAAAAAACTGTTACTTCCTTATATCCTATTAAAATTTCTGGATTGATCTTTTACTTTTATCAATTGAAACCTTAACACTAAGGCAAAATTCACTTCGTAATCTGCATACAAAGTCCAAATGCACATTGAATTTAAGATTAAGAAAATTTATATAATTACTAAGAAATGAGGCAGTTGTGATAGAAGATCAGCTTTACAATTAAAAAAGAAGAAGAAGAAGAAGAAGAAGCAAACAAATTAAAGGAAGAGTTATAAAGCATAAAAAATAGACAGTTGCAAGTTGAATATGAAATTTGGTTACCTAACTATCTCATTGACAACATGATATTAGACTAAGGTTTTGAGTTTGAGTCCATTAACTATACCCCATTTCCACTAATGTCTTCACCTAGGAATGGGATTTATGTACAATGCTTCTGCAGCCCATTAAACATCAATGGAAGATAACCATTAATAAGCAGTCAAATGACTGAAATCTAGCCCTTTCAGCTTTGCCTTAAGGATGAAGCCTTGTGGGAAGATAAACACAACCTGCAAATAGAGCATTATAACCTAAGAAAATGAGAAACTTACAAAAGCACGCTTTTTCAGATAAAAAGCATCATAGGCCTGATGCATTGCCTGAAACCCAAAATAACCAGCATTGAGCACTCCATTAGATCTTGCAAAACCGGAAAGAGCAAGCCAAAACACCGCAATATTATTTGCACGAGATACTAAATAGTAGCATCCACCAACTGAAAACAAGGCATACAAGCTCTCGGAATATCTGCAATCACAAGAAAACACAAAAAAGATAATCCACAATCTACCTCGCCCTCTGAAAATCAACATAAGAAGAAAGAAATGAGAACATTACATTGATGAGTAGAATATGGACGCTGGATTAAAGCAAAACAAAATGGAAGCCTGCAATGCAGCAGTGGGGTCCTTCAAAATAATAACTGAAAGCCTGTTAGAGCAAAAGCATGAGGAGAATAGTCATAAGTTAAATAAAATATCATGATTCTCCATACATCTAGAATGCAAAGCAACATCACAGGAACTTTAAAAAAAAGTAACAGCAAGACAATTATATCTTGTTCCATAATATAGGGCTTAATGCAACAATGGAAATTGTTAAATGTACCAACTTTAAGATAAAACAAATAATAAAAAAGTTAGCATTTAAACATCACAAAATTAAATCATAATTGCAGAAGATACCCATATTCAGGCCAATCTCACTACCAAGAAGATAAGACCGTCTCAAAATATGACTCCAGACATTGTGACTTGTCCAATTAAGAATGATTTTATATAATGCAGAAACCTCAACTTTAAATGTAGAAAATCCATCTAGATAACATAATAAACAGGCAATCATTACAAAATTTTCAAATTTTCATTCCAAATGAAAGGAGAGATGTGGAACTCCTCTTAAGAATATATGAATTCATAAAACTGAAATCAGATATTAAATTCACATATTTAATTTTTTTATGAGAAAAATGCCAGCTCCACCCCTTCAAATTCATGAATAACAAGGGAAGTACTAAGTGATCAAAGCAACACTACTTGATATGGCTTCTCTTAATATGTTAGTTGAAACCTCAGAAGTTTGCTAGTATTAAAACATTCAAGCGGCTGATCTTAAGGCTTGATATGGTCAAGGACAGCTCCCATTGAAGAATAATAGATTTACATTAAGAAAGAAGGCAGAGATTTTGTTGAAAGAAAATTTTGGCACTTTATAACAGCAGCCGTCATCTACGACAGATTTTCCTTTCCTAAAATATGCTATCTTAATTAGTCCAACTTTTCCAATGCCAATTTCCGATCATCTTTCAGGAAAACAATACAACACCTGCATTTATACTAAACTAGTTATTGCTATCACACAAGAGTCAAAAACTAGTTATCACCTACATGTCACATGTACACTTCAATTTGCTTACTTAGAACACTGAAAACTTCCAGAGAATAAACCTTCCCTATTCTTATATCAATTTAAAAACTATAAGAGACGGTATAAATGGACACACCCAAAATAAAAAAGGCGAATCATATGGGATTATTATGATACTACTAAACCTAATACTTAGTAGCACAACTGAGCATTTGGTTCAATGGCGGGTGCACCTAATCCTTGAACTAATAAGCAAAAACATTTAGTACTTCACAACACAAACCAATTAAATAAAAATAATATCAAAAACATTTCTGGGATCGAGTAGCTGGAAATGAAAATTCACCTGTAAAAGTAAATGGCCGTGAAAATAAACGCCACATTGCAAACAACATAACCAGACAACGCCAACACTGCCCTATAACCGATAAGTGGAACCAATGGCGCGAAAACTGCAATGTTAAAGCACAAATTTTAACCAAAAAAAACCCAAACAAATACACCTCTAATTCTTCAAATAACGGACCTGTTTGCGAAAAGACAAAAATACAAGCCGGCAATAAGGGCAGAAACGCGTAGAACTGCTCGTATTCATACCCGCACTGAGCGATCCGGACGAAATAAACGCTGTCCCAAACGACACCTTTCTCGATGGCAGAACCGAGAGAAGGGAGAAGAGGTGAAGGAAAAGGGGGAGAAGGATTATGGAGGCAAGTTGGGTTGAGAGGCGCGGAGGTGTCGTAAGGGGCGAGAAGGGTGCGCCATAAGATAGAAAGGATTAAAAGAACAAATCTCGAGAAAATGGCGGCTTTCAGCACTTTGGATTGGTGGGAACTGTTGAGAAGCTCCAATGGCGATTTTGAATATCCTGTTGCCATTTTTGACCTTTACAAGGATTTCTGTATATAGTGAAGGAAACGAGAGAGGAGATTTGAATAATTAGAGATTTGTTTAAAATTTGCGCGAATATAATATTACTAAACTTCCGTGCGGTGGGTTTTGCGCTGCCGTGTTTTACTTCCTCGGTTCTCCTCAAGCGAAGTCCCCTTCCATGTTTCTTGGCCGCTGCACTTAGTTTCTCCAGTTGGTAACGTCGGCGACGCTTCGGATCTGTTTCTTGGCATCGGGGGGTTTACTGAGGGCAGCTTCTTTGCTCGTTTAGTCTTTCTTTCTCCTGCGTGTGGGAGCTGCCGGTTTTATGCTTTAATTGGAAACCCGTTTTTCTCCAAAAAAGTAATCTAAAATTAAGGTAAAATGCCTTTTTGTTACCTCTCGATTTTGTTGTTTAGCAAACGGGTCCTCTAAAAAAGTTAGAGCACTAAAATGAGTAATTAAGGGCAATTAAGCCCATATTTTTCATCAATTGTACATGTTTTTATAATAACAAATTTAACTCAAGTACACCCTTCGAACTAATGGACATATCTTAATTATATATAGAGAGAGAGAGTTAAAAGTACTATGAAGGCTCATATATCAAGAATCAGATTGTATTTTTTCCTTTTTACTAAAAAATAACAAATTAACTATTGTACATTAGATCAAATAACAAACTAATATATTTTATTAAAACTTTAGTCATTTCCATTATTTAAAACTGGCATCATTAATAAAATAACTAGATAGTTTTTTAATAATAGAAAACTATAAATTGATTTTTTTTATATAATGAGAGAAGTCAATCAAGTGCTTTTAGATAAAATAAATTTTACATGTGATGCGCCAAATTTATCTTCTAACAATAATTTCCTAATAAGAAAGCTAGGAAATTCAAAGAAAGTAAATTTGATATCATTAATCGAACCTAATTTGGCTAGCCAATTTGCCACCATATTACCCTTCATTGGAACAAACTGGAACTTGACTTATTGTAGCTGCCTTTTGACCTCAATAATCTGTTGTATAAGTGTCATCAAATGAATATTCGTAGAATTTTTCAATATCATCTCAATAGAATCAAAGCAGTCACTCTCAACAATAATCTTACTATAGTTCATTAATTGAGCCACTTCTAGACCAATTAAAATAGCCCATAGCTCGAACTTTAGAGTGAAGCCCCTCCTGACCTATTTCCTAAAGCATTCTACCTTGCATACAATCTAATCAAGCCTACTTGAAATATGTTGAAAAATAAATTCATTCCTATTTTTCCGTAGCATCTAGCACAAGACAGGAAAAGAGCCCCGCACGAGCATCATTCCCACCAAAATCGTTATTCAAATTGATAATTATCCAATCCAAAATATCTAAATTAAAGAAGTGAGACAAATAATTCGGGTTATTACCTTTTCCCATACTTTAGTTGCAATAGAACAATCATGCAAAGTATGAATAATTGTTTCTTGATTGTCCCCACACATGGTGTAGTTCCTTGTAAGAGACAAATTCCTTCTATTCCTTTTAAAGTTTGTTAAGAGCTTATGGTGTATAACTAGCTAAAGAAAATGTTTGATTCTTGATGGTAGATTAGTCTTTTAAATTCCCCTCCAAATCTTATCCCGTCTGATCATCTATCCATATTAAACTATTGTACCTGCTTTGATAGAGAATTTCTCAACTCTATGAGGTTGCCAAAGATAATTGGCTGGGAGAAATAGATAATTTTTTAATAGAATTATTAGTTTATTTTTTAATCTAACGTACATAAACTAATTTATCTATTTTTTAAGTAGGGAGGATAAAATGTAATTCAGCCCTTAATATAAGGACTTCTATAATACTTTTACTGATGTATATTACATATGTATGTATATTGGTCACATGTCTAAACATGTGAAAAATAACATAAATACATCATTCAACTAAAAGAAAACACACTAGAAAACTAATTAGTTACAACTAAGCATTAAAAAAAAAACAATCTTACTTGTATTCGCAACAAATATGTTATTTACATACAATTTTAATCGTTGCTGATTTGACGTAATTTATTTTTTGCACAACTTTTATTTAAAACTTTAATATTGGGCCGGTCCAAATTCAACCTTAAGAGTTAAGACATATAAAATTTATAGAACCGAATCGCGACTCTACCGGCCCATATGTCTCTAAGCTCTATAAATAGAGGCAGAGCCTGTAACTTTTAATACATATCTTTGTTCCCTTTTGCCTTACCCCATTATCCATTCACCGCTTAATGGCTCGTTCACTTTGCCAAACCGTAATCAAGCTACGACCCTTCACCAAACCTTGCACATCATCCTCTCGTCTCGTTTCGTTGCGAACCCAATCGAGCCAACCCAATCATTTCGATCAGTCCGATGCTTCTTCCGAGTCTTCCTCCGATCCGCTCCTGCGAAAACTCGAAGACGCCATCCATCGGATCATTGTTCGCCGTTCGGCGCCCGATTGGCTCCCTTTCCTACCCGGATCCTCTTATTGGGTCCCGCCTCCCACGTCGCAATCATACGGCCTTGCTCAGATTGTTGAGAAATTGGCTAATCCTTTGACCCCGGAGGAGTCCTTGTCCACCACCACCGTACGAGGTTGGCCTTCTTCCGAGTATTTCATCAAAGGTAATTTCAATTATCTAATTCTTAGCAATATGAATCCACCTTCTCCCTTTCAATTTTACGGTGGATTTGAATTTTTTTTTTAAAATTGGGGGAAAAGTTTGCCCTAACATTCAAAATGAATTTCGAGGATCCAATGCTATCAATTGCCCTGTAATTTTAACCTGTTTCCACTTTTCAATTTGATGGTGAATTTGATTGTTTTTAAATTCGGGCAAACCCGCAAACTTTTACCCTAATATTCAAATTGATTTCCCAAGGACCTGCCGTTATGCTTATACTATAAAAAAAATTAATAATATAAATACGGTTCCTCTTTGTTGACCAATTCAACCTAGAACGCGACGTTTTTATTATAGAGTTATTCGGATTTGATCATTCTGACTAGAATATAATTGTTTATTATATAGGTTTATTTAGTTACCGGCATTGGATATCTTTGAATAAGAGATTACGCCATTGTTTTAGGCCTATTACGGCGGCTGAAAATTAGTGATTAATAACTTGCGATTCATAGGTAAGAACCAGCTTTCTTTTCTTGAGAGAAAATACTATGTGATTGAGAAATTTTTTCCCAATGATGCCTAACTTCACCAGAAGTACGTAAGAAACTATTACTTTCGAACCTTTTGTATCCATTTTTTGACATATTTCAGACATGGGTGCTAAGATAAGACCAGAGACCAGAGAAAGGATCCTCCAGATACATTAAAAAATTTAGGAAAAAGTTGAGTATGCATCTGATACTTACAGTTGAGTCTAAATAGCATAGCTTCTTAATTGTCCATCCAGCATTGCTGTGTGCTTCTCTGCATTTATATTACTAGAAAGTTTGAACCGTTAGTTAGCTTTTTCGATGTCTGTTTAGTTGGTGTTCGTTCTTACAACAGTTATGATATACATAGTAATGGACAAAGGTTTTAGGATTTAAGTTATATGGCTGTCGTGCATGTATCCCTCGTTAGAAAGGGATGAAGAAGACAAAGGTTTCTTCCCTGAATGAATTGCTAAATACTTATGTGCCGAATATAACATTACAAGAGGACCCCGAGTTTGAGTAACATAGCTTCCGAACTTTCCATTATGCATTGCTGTGTACTTTATTTTTTCTTAAAAAATTGTGGGTGATATCAATAGAAAACTTGAAGGGTCATTACTGTTTCAATGTTCATTATATGTAAGGATGGACAAATCTTGAATGGTCATTGTCTGAGAATGAGATTATTCCGGGAACCTGTATAAGATCAATTTTCTTTTATTAAATGCTTATCTGCATAATATAATTTTCTTTACAATGTTACAGGTGGATCCCCCCATCCGGTGGAGGTAGAAATGAAATCGAATGCTTCATCTAAATCCGAGGAAGAAGGATGAAACCATTCTCATTGCACTAATAAGGGCATCTGAGTGAGTTATAATTTGCATCTCGCATTAATCAACATGAGTATCGTTAATTTTTTCTCTTCTGGTTTTTCTATATACTTGGGTGTCCGGAAATATCCCAGATAATGGTACTTAAGAAAAATGAATAATAGGAATAACATAGTTTTGCGTCTATACAATTTGATGAAGTTTATTGATGGTTAAAATGTTATAAGTCCTTGTACTTTTCAAAAATTTAGAATTTTGTACCTTTACTTTTTAGATTTCAAAATTTAGGTTCAACGGTTAATGTTTATCATAATATTATTTTTTTTATATATATATTTCACAAGATCTCACCAGCAAATTTAATTAAAATTTTTTAATATGGTTAATAATTGGACTTGGAATTTGAAATCTGAAATATTAAGGGAGGGGAACTAAATTCTAAATCTATGAAAGAGTAGAGGGGACTTATGGCATATTTTAATCTTTATTGATTTATCAAATTTAAAGGCGAATTGGGGGACTTTGCAGGCTCAATAAGAAGTAGATTTGTTGACAAGGAGAGCTTTTTCAGTCAAGATTGGAGGAGCTGTACAGATGCAATATAAAAATGGAACTGAAATAAAAACCCTCTTTTTTCCTTTTCATTTTAACAGCTAAAATATGATGTGTATTTTATGATGTATTATTAAAGAGATGATTAGATGTTATAAGTTTAGATTATATGAGCATCATCACTCCATGTTAAGCCTGTGCTTTAGCATTATATTCCAGCTTTTTCCACGTGTAAATATTTAAAAAGAAAGGTGTGAATATGGATTGTATTTGTAAGATTCTCCATTTCACTTTCTTCAATTGCTATGTCCAAATGTCTAGAAGAAAACATATAAAAGTATTATCATAGTTAAAAAGAAACAGATGTGTTTGGACTTTGCATGTTGAATTCATCATGTTTAGACTCTGTGGGTGGTTTAGTATTTTTATTCGATTCAAATAAATAATTCCAATTTGTATTTTTACTTAATGAGTTCATCAAAATCATTAGCGCTTATTTCTTCTCAAAACTTTAACCATTTTCTCTTCTAATAGAAATGTTATTTAGGGTATATTTAACTTAACAACACTAAACTAGCAATCGACGATTGAAGATTGAAGATCTAACGATTAATATTAATTCACAAATATGTTATGTTTAAAAAATAAAAGGCTATATAATAGTTCAAAAATGTAAATTTATTAATAGTTTAGAGATTTTGGGTGCAATTTATCTATTTTTATACCATAATTAAATAAGGAAGAAGTAACATTTAGTCTATGAGTTTTTGCAACTTTTTTTATTTTGGTCTCCGAAATTTTATTTATTTATATTAGTTAATGAACTTGACAAATGGACAAAAAAAATTCAAGGATCAAGTTGAGAAAATTTATCAAGTTCAAGGTTTAAATGTTATTTTATTCCATTAAATAAAACATTAAGGTATAAAATTTTTCTAGCCCCTCTAAATTTTAAAAGTGAGTAATTAAAAATTATCAATTTGGTATCGCTTTAACAAGTTTGGTTATAATATTAACATATTTTATCAATTTAGTCTTAATTTAACAAATTTAACTCGTAACGTTTATATAAAATATGTAAAGATTGAAGGTTAAATATTTCTTATATGCATCAAAATTATGTAAAATCTCGAATAATTAATGAATAATATTATTAATTATTTTT
>JABEZY010256057.1:0-10318 GCA_013467495.1 Gossypium gossypioides
TATTATTTCTCGTTTGCTTTGAATTCTAGCTTTGTGTTTAATACTGACTTGCTTTGTTTTGCTTTGACTATGATTGCATGGCATTTTCATCATAAAAAAAGTGTTGATTCACGTTCAATATCTAAATAGAGAGCTTATCATGGAAAAGGGGTTTCTTGATAAAGTAGAGGATAATGCGGCCGTCCGAATTTGGTTTGAGAAAATGTAGCAAGAGAAGGGTGATAGTCTTACGGAGGGGTACGTATCGGAGTTGTTGGACTTCACTCGCATCAGCGTGACCCAAAATAATCTCCAAGAATTGAAAGAGATATGGGATCAATGGGATGATGAGACCAAACAGCTTTTTTACTGTAACTATGGTCATCTGCCCTATCTACTCGATATGAAAGTGGACAAGCACTTATTTCGAGCTCTCACCCAATATTGGAATCCCGCCTACAGTTTCTTTACCTTTGGGAAAGTTGATTTGGTACCCATCGTGGAAGAGTACACTACCTTACTCTGTTGCCCGAAGATTCAAGCCGACAAAGTCTATTCGAGAGCCACCAATGTCCCGACATTTTTAAAGAAGCTAATGAGTATCATGGGGATGAGTGAGCAATGGGTCGTGGACTGGATCAAGCAAAAAGGAGATACTAAATACATACCTTGGAAGAATTTCCTAGATTTGATCTTGGCACATCCGAATATAAAGAAGAGGGTTGATGTTTTCGCTTTAAGCATTTATGATTTGTTCATCTTCCCCAAAACATTAAGACACGTCGATGAGGCGGTTTCAGATTTGTTCGATTGGCTTGACAAAAGGGTCACGCCTGTCCCGACAATCCTGGCCAAAAGTTTCAGATCTTTGAATGCATGCCGAAGAACAGGTGAGGGAAGGTTCATCGGGTGTGCGCAACTTTTTTTAGCATGGTTCTATAGCCATTTTGGAAGGTAGAAAAGGTTTCCTATCGAGTTTTATCTAAGAACTACATTTCAGAAGAAAAGTGGATGGCGATTCTCCACAGTCTCCAAGACAAGGATGTCGAATAGAGAGCCCATTGGATGATCCCCGATGAGGTTCTGTACCGATGTGGAGACTTTGACTGGGTCCCTCTACTTGGGATTTTGGGAGCTGTAGGATATACTCTTTTGCTCGTATTTAGTCAATATAGATCGAGGCAGTTCATACCAGCGACGCAAGGGTTAGCTCAGTGTAAGTTTTCGTACAAGGGTGATAATTACAAGAAGAAGGTTTGTGAAATATCGAATGCTTGCAACCAAACCCGCAGAATGAAAATATTTGTCGTGAATCTAATGACAACCCCCGAATATAGTTGGTGGTGGGGTAAAAGGGTCAACGATAACATTCCTGTGCCAAGCCAATAAGACATTCGACTGATAGAAGAGCATTTATAAGTAATCCCGTCTGAGTTAGAGATCATCAAACAATACTTTGAAAAAAGTAGTTTGAAATTGGGAAAGAAGATGGAGCAGTTAGAGGAGGAAAAGATGCAGCTAGGATTAGACGTCGACATTCAGAAGCTAAAGGCCGAGAAATTGAGGAAAGGAAAGAAAAAGGCTGAAGAAGATTTGGATAGTCTAAAGACTCATTATAAGAAGCTGCGTTTGTTGATAAGAACTGCTAGTTTGGGCAAAACATCAGAACAATGGCAGCAAGAGATCAAGGAGGAAATGGTGAGAGCCGATCAGTGGGAAAGGAAATTCCAAGATGCTCGAGCTCGAGAGGATGCTTTGGAAAAGAATTTGTTACAAAGCCGAAATAAGAAAGCGAGATTAAGAGCTCGGGTAGTCACTTCACCAATATCGCAGTCGCAACTTCGCAATCGAGTTGAGAGTAAGCTTAAGTAAGATTGAAGAGTTGAAGGGAAAGATAGGGGAGCTCGAGGATGCCTTGCAAAATTGTGAACTTCGAGTAGAGTTTCTTGAGAAGAATAACGAACATTGGAAAGAGTAGCTCCATCATTCTCAAGGTCAAGTTAGAGATAGAGACTACATTATGGGCGAAGCTGTGGCTCAAGTACGGGAAGTGGCCGATCATCTTCAAACCCTAGCAGTTCAAGCTGACGTACTAAACTTAAAATATGAATCAGAATTGGATCGAGGTCGAGAATTAGCTTGGTTTCTTTGAAAAGTTAAGGCTTTGAGTATTAGGGCAAAACTGTATATGTAATCCGTTTTATGTAAAGAAATTTGTTTTCTAGTAAAGTTATTCTAATGAAATTGAATCAGAGTCAAAGCCTTTTTTTGCATTCATCTACATTACATTTCATCATATGCATTAAGTTTCATAAAAAGACCCTAATTAATTAAAATTATGACAGTTACCCTGGAAACCAACGAGAGTTTACCAACTAAATACGCTACAGTACCCGCTGCAAAACCAAGGCAATGGATCAGAGATTGGAATGATTAGAAAAAATGAAAAGAGATATGCAAGATCAGATGTAAAAACAATTAGCTAAAATTCAACAAGACATGAGGGATCAAATGTAAGAATCCCAAAAAAGTATGATAAGCCAATTGATGCAATTGTTGGCTAGAGGACTCGAAAAAGGGAAGGATACCGTAGTTAACTCGGGTAATGATAATGAAGACCCTACCTATCCCCTAGGTTTTACCCCGACAAATGTCCAGACCCAACCGGAGGCGTACCCACGAGGGGTACCCGTTACTATTAGACCTCAACAATATTAGGCCAACACCTCGGTACCAACAAACTTCCCAACGAGCTCAAGCTCTAATCCAAGGGATAATCAAACTAATCTCGTTGTCCCTAATCTGGATGATATAGCAGAAATGGAGAAGGCGAAGGTAGATCTACCAAAACAACTAGAGGACAAGGTAGATCTGCCAAAATAAGTCGAGGACTAGTGCAGATGGCTAGAAGAAAAATTTAGAGTAATAGAGAACGCCGATTACCATTGTGGAATTGACGCTAAAGATCTGAGTTTGGTCCCCGATTTAGTGCTCCCACCGAAGTTCAAAATGCCAGAGTTTGAAAAGTATAATGAGACTAGTTGTCCTGAAGCTCACATCACTATGTTCTGTCGAAGGATGATAGGATACATCAATAATGATCAACTATTAATCCACTACTTCCAGGACAGTCTGATTGGGTCTGCAGCCAAATGGTACAACCAACTGAGTCGTGCTAAAATCAATTCGTGGAAGGACTTGGCACAAGATTTTATGAAGCAATATAGTCATGTGACGGATATGACACCCGACAGAATCACATTGTAAAATATGGAAAAGAAGTCAAGTGAGAGCTTCAGGCAGTATGCTCAAAGGTGGAGAGAGGTAGCGACGCAAGTCCAACCACCTCTTTTAGAGAATGAAACAACCATGCTTTTCATTAATACTTTGAAACCTCCGTTCATTAACTATATGTTGGGAAGCGCTACTAAGAGCTTCTCAGATATAGTAATGTCTAGAGAGATGATAAAAAATGCAATAAGATGCGGGAAGATAAACGTAGGAGAAAGCACCAAAAGATCAACCCCGAGAAAGAAGAAAATGAGGTGAATAGTACGAGTATGTACAACAAGGGTTATTCAAAGCCGATCACTGTAAGCAAGCCAAAGACGGTAACTACTAGCCATCAGGGCCCCCCAAGGCAAGAATCCAATCCAAGTTCGAACACAAAAAGAGTCTAATTCACACCTATTCCGATAATATATAAGGAGCTATATCAAAATCTGTTTGATGCACATGTGGTATCCCCTTTCTACCTAAAACCTATGCAACCTCCATTCCCCAAATGGTACGATGCAAATGCTCAATGTGAGTACCACGCGAGAATCACGGGACACTCAATCGAGAACTACACCATTTTTAAAAACTTAATTGAAAGGTTCATCAATATGGGAATTGTAAAGTTTGACGATCCATCGAGACCTAATGTGGCAAGAAATTCGTTGCCCAGTCATTCTAATAAAGAGGTAAACGCGATAATCGAGAGTGGAGGGAAGAAAACCAAGATGGATGTAGCAAAAGTGAAAACCCCACTGAGATGGGTTTGGAAGAAAATAGTAGAGAGAGGATTAATCACACAGAATTTAGGGGAGAGACCCAGGGAAGCAAGGGACTATTATGAGTTCCATGATAAAGAAGGTCATGAAATCCAAGATTGAATTGAATTCAGGGCCCTAATACAAGGTCTGATGGATAACAAGTAGGAAAATATGTGTGCACCTCAGAAGAAGGATCGAAAGAGAAGGTCTATAGGACCAATCCCCCGATGGTAATTATCTCACGACCAAGAATCAATGAAGTTGGAACACAAATTGCACCAAGGGTCATAATCCAGAAACCTATAGCTTTTCCCTACAAGGACAGTAAAAGGGTTCCCTGGAATTACGACTGCAGAGTAAAGATCCTGGGAGAGGAAAACCCAGTCAGCACTTCAGAAGAGGGTCAGGATATGGGTTTCTACACGCGCAGTGGAAGGCACTATGATTCCCCGAATACGAAAGCCGAACCTGTTAAAGGAAAATCCTTAGTGGTTGAACAAAAGAAAGAGAAGCCGGCCAGACCTGAATCACCTTTTAATGAGCTGGTAATTGAGAAAGAGGCTAAGGAGTTCTTGAAATTCCTAAGCCACAGCGAGTATAGCATTGTAGAACAATTGCACAAGTAGCCAGCTCGCATATCGGTACTAGCTTTACTCTTAAGCTTAGAGACACATCGTAGCGCATTGATGAAAGTGTTGAATGGAACTTATGTCACGGATGATATCTCCGTCAACAAGCTAGATCGTTTGGTCAATAACATAAGTGCTGATAATTTCATCTTTTTTAACGATGATGAAATACCACCAGGAGGCATGGGATCTACAAAAGCCTTACACATTACCACCCACTGTAAAGGATACACATTGCCAGGGGTGTTAATTGATAATGGATCGGCCCTGAATGTCTTACCCCTATCCACACTGAATAAGTTGCCTGTGGATACCTCTCATATGAAAGCATGCCAAAACATAGTGAGAGCATTTGACGGTACTGAAAGGAATGTAATAGGAAGGATTAAGATACCTCTTTTGATTGGTCCAAACACTTATGAAATAGACTTTTTGGTGATGGACATCAAGCCTTCTTATAATTACTTGTTAGGGAGGCCTTGGATTTACTCAGCGGGGGCAGTTCCGTCGTCACTGCACCAGAAGTTAAAATTGGTAACTGAGGGTAGACTGGTACGATAAACGCAGAAGAAGACATTATTGCATCCGTTACTAGTGACGCGCCATACATAAAGGTAGGCGACGAAGTGATAAAGTGTTTCTTTCGATCATTGGAAATTGTGAATGCAACCTTCATCGTAGAGGAAAACAAAATCCCGATACCCAAAATATCCAAAACTACAAGGATGGGCTTGCAGTTGACAGTCGAAAAAGGAGCCTTGCCAGGAAGAGGACTCGAAAAATACCTTCAATGAAAGGTTGAGGCACCAATGCTGAAAGATAAATGAGACCATTTTGGCTTAGGATTTAAGCTAGACGCAAAAGAAAGAAGGAGCTGGAAAAGAAGTAGGAGAGGAGGAGAGCGCGTTTAAACGGGGGAGAGATCAAATGGGAACTAATGACCTTTCTCATATATCTAGAACATTCGTATCAGGAGGAACTATTTACCCTGAATAGAAGATGTTAAGAAGGGAAACTGCGGAGGAAATGTTGGGAAACCTAAACATCAATTCCATATTCAAAGAAAGAATTGAAGAAGAGAATTTATCAGGCATTTGCCCTTATGAGCCTGAAGTGTTTTGAACAATTGGACTGTAGAAGAGATTCATTTAATTTTTAAAGCTAATTCAGAGTAATGTTTAAAACACACTTATTGCTCTGAGCCTGGGAGTAATAAAAATCTTTTTGTGAAAAGGCATATGTCCAATATTTTTATTTCAATAAAAATGCATCTTTCTGTCTCATTTTGAACAAATATTATTTTATTCTTTCCATTCCATTCATAATCATACTATACATTATTCTTAGATTTTTCTTGTTCTTTGGATCTTTCTTCACCCCAATAACAGGTCTCCAGATATTAATAATATGAGCGACATTGCTACTGACTCAGAGTCTCCTTTTGAGCAAGTTATGAATATGGAGGATTCTCAGGATTTTGAAGATGACCAAAACTGTAACTTATCTCCTGATTTGTTAAGGATGGTAGAACAAGAGGAGAAATAGATTTTACCTCACAAAGAGTCAGTAGAAATTGTGAACTTGGGAGATGGACAAGAGAAGAAAGAAGTGAAGATCGAAGCTTGCATTACCACAGAGACAAAGCGGGACCTCGTTGAGTTACTACAAGAATTCAAGGATGTCTTCTTATGGTCCTATCAAGACATGCCCGGGTTAAGTACTGATATCGTGGTACACCGACTTCCTATAAAGAAAGAATGTAAGCTAGTTCAACAGAAGCTCCGAAGGATAAGGCCCGACGTTTTGTTGAAAATGAAATAAGAGGTCAAGAAACAATTCGATGTCGATTTCTTACGAGTGGTTAAATACTCAGAATGGGTAGCCAATATAGTTCCCGTTCCTAATAAAGATGGGAAAGTGCGAATGTGCGTGGACTATAGGGATTTGGACAAAGCTATCGCATAGGACAACTTTCTATTGCCACATATCGACACTTTAGTGGACAACATGACAGGTTACTTATTGTTCTCATTCATGAATGGTTTCTCGGGATACAACCAGATAAAGATGCATCCTGAAGACATGGAAAAGACCACGTTCGTAACCATGTGGGGAACATTTTATTATAAGGTGATGTCATTTAGACTGAAAAATACGGGGGTAACGTATCAAAGAGCCATGGTAACCCTATTCCATGATATGATGCATAAAGAAATCAAAGTTTATGTCGACGACATGATTGCAAAATCTAGAACAGAAAAGGAGCATGTGCAAGTCCTGAGAAAACTGATCTTGAGGTTAAGAAAGTTTCAGCTAAAGCTTAATCCGGTAAAATGCACCTTCGGGGCTAGGTCAGGAAAGCTGCTGGGAATCGTAGTTAGTGAAAAGAGGATTGAGATTAACTTAGACAAAGTCAAGGCTATACAAGAATTGCCTCTGCCGCACACTCAAAAAGAAGTTTGAGGTTTCCTAGGAAGACTAAATTACATCGCCCGGTTCATTTCACAACTAACTGAGAAATATGACCCCATATTTCGTCTCCTTAAGAAACACAATCCAGGTGTATGGGATGAGGAGTGCCAGAAAACTTTTTAAAAGGTCAAACATTACCTGTCCAATGCCCCAGTACTGATGCCACCTGGCCCAGATAAGCTGTTGATACTGTACTTGGCAGTAGTTGAAAACTCCATGGGATGCGTACTAGGCCAACATGACGAGTCAGAGAGAAAAGAAAGAGCGATATTACCTCAGTAAGAAGTTTACTGAATGCGAGACAAGATATTCGCTGTTTGAAAAGTTGTATAGTACCTTAATCTGGACGACTCAGAGATTGAGACAATACATGTTGTACCACACAACTTGGCTCATCTCGAGATTGGACCCTCTAAAGTACATAATGGAATCGACTGCTTTGAATGGAAGAATGACCTGATGGAAAATTCTACTTTTCGAGTTCGATATAGTCTATGTGAACTAGAAGGCGATAAAAGGGAGTGCAATAACAGATTTTCTGGCCAGTAGAGCTCTAGAAGATTATGAGCCACTGAACTTTGATTTCTCGAATGAAGATCTAATGTATGTTGCAACCACTGAAGAGGACTTTCAAGAAGGTCATCCTTGGAAATTAAACTTCAACGGAGCCTTAAACGCTGTGAGTAACAAAATTGGGGCCATCCTGGTATCCCTAAAAGGAGATCATTATCCATTCACTAGTAAATTGGATTTTGATTGCACAAATAACATGACGAAGTACGAAGCGTGCATCATGGGTATCTGTGTAGCCATTGGATGCAAGATCAAAGTACTAAAGGTATATGGGGATTCAGCATTAGTGATATATCAACTCAAAGGTAAATAGAAGACGAGAGACCCCAAATTGATCAGTTATCGAAAGCTAGTTCTCGAATTAATTAAGGAGTTTGATGACATCACCTTCTACTACCTCCCGCGAAATGAAAACCAGATAGTTGACGCCTTGGCTACTTTAGCTTCTATGATCAGAGTAAACGAACAAGAGATGTGAAACCTATCTAGATGAGCATTTATGAGGCTCCGGCTCATTGTTATAACATCGAAGAAGAGGAAAAGGATGACCACCCTTGGTACCACGATATACTGCGATATGTGAAGAATCGTGAGTACCCTGACCAAGCAACTGAGAATGATAAGAGGACGTTGAGAAGACTAGCCAGTGACTATGTCTTAGATGGGGAGATCCTATACAAAAAAAGGAAGGATCAGGTACTATTAAGATGTGTGGATGCTGTTGAGGCTAAGAAAATCTTGGAAGAAGTCCATGAGGGTGTCTGCAGAACACACGCTAATGGTTTTACAATGGCCAGGAAAATCATGAGATTTGGGTATTATTGGTCCACCATGGAAGGAGATTGTATTAGTTACGCCAAGAGATGTCATAAGTGCCAAATTTATGGAGACAAAGTTCATGTGCCTCCCTCACCTCTTCATGTCATGACTTCTCCATGGCCTTTCTCCATGTGGGGCATGGATGTCATTAGGCCAATATCGCCAAAAGCTTCTAATAGGCATCGATTCATCTTCGTGGTCATTAATTACTTTACTAAATGGGTGGAAGCTACTTCATATGCCAACGTTACGAAGTCGACAGTCAGCAAGTTCTTAAAAAAAGAGATCATATGTCGGTATTGGATGCCAAAAAGGATTATATCTGACAATGCACTGAATTTGAACAACAGTACGATAGTGGAGGTCTGTAGCCAATTCAAGATCAAGCACCATAACTCGTCACCATATCGCCTAAAAATGAATTGTCCGGTGGAGGCAGCCAATAAGAACATCAAGAAGATCGTGGGGAAAATGACTGAGACTTATAAAGATTGGCACGAGAAATTACCATTTGCCCTTTATGCTTATCGAACTTCTGTCAGGACCTCCACCGGGGCAACGCCTTTCTCTTTGGTTTATGAAATGGAGGCGATTTTGCCTATTGAGGTTGAGATTCCCTCTCTCTGGCTTTTGTCAGAACTAAAGTTAGAGGAAGTAGAATGGATCTAGTCTCGATATAATCAGCTAAACTTGATTGAAGAAAAAAGGCTGAAAGCTATCCGTTACGGTCAGATGTACCAAAAGTGAATGATATGAGCTTATGACAAGAAGGTTCGCCCTAGAAAATTTCATGAGGGAGACCTGGTATTGAAAAAGATCTTGCCCATACAAACGGATTTCAGAGGGAAATGGATGCCAAATTAGGAAGGACCTTATATGGTAAAGAAGACCTTTTCCGGAGGAGCGCTGATTTTGACTGAGATCGATGGCAAAAACTTGTCTAATCCTGTGAATTTAGATTCAGTTAAGAAGTACTTCAGCTAAAAAACAAAAGGAGGAGAGGCCAAGGCGAAAACCTGCATAGGGCACTTTAAGACCAAAGGGGTTTTGAGTTGAAAACCCAAGAAAGGGCAATTCAAATTTTGATCAAAGATGGGGCATGTGGTAGTCTTGTCTTCTCAGAATCAATAGGGAGGAAGAACGTTACATCTTAGGGCATCAACAAAACACTCTAGATTTCCTAGACACATATCAGGCTTAAAATGGTCCTCGAGAAGTTTGTGCAGAGAAGCTCATGCTGCGATATATGGGGCACCTACTTTTCATCTTACTCATATTATATTTTAACAGTATTTGCTATCTTGATTAATTCATTCATTTCGAGCTTTACTCTCAATAAAATTTCATCTTGTCCATTGTGACAATTTTTTTCAAGCACTTTTCATTGAAATAATGATTAATGGACTGATAATATTCAAGTAAAAGGAGTTCTGTATATTACTCTGAAAGCTTCTAAATAGTACGATGACCTAAAATAGGACTATTATTTAGAACTAACCAAACTTAAGGGTTGAAAACATTTGAGAAAGAATAGTCTAAATTGTGACTATTTCTTTGGATTTTCTGTTAAAGATACCAGTTGAACAAGAAGGCACGGTAACACATCAGTGATAGAACCTTGATGAACAACGAGCAATGACAACCAAAACATTAAAAAGGAATCATTCTCAAAAAATGACAATCTACATTCATGCAAATATCATTCATGCACATCTAGTTAGGAGCATTTGATTCATTCTTATCATGACATCCTAATCATTAGGCATAAATAGGTCCATGAAATGGATTCTACAGGTCATGTTCCCCAGA
>JABEZY010256195.1:0-17024 GCA_013467495.1 Gossypium gossypioides
CTTATAATTATTAATTAATAAATTTTTCTAACTTTTTCATCGAATTTAGTGATCTCAAATCACTATTCTAACACTACTGAAAATTGGGTTGTTACATATTTAGTCATGAGGTAAGAATATAATGCTTGTATGGGTTAAGTTGTGATGATTGATATGGTATATCGAGATAGAGGACTAAACTGAATAGAATAAAAAGTTGCATGGCTTACCTGATATATGAAATTGATATGAAATTGGTATGAATTGAGTTGAGATTTGTTATATGCGGTATTGGAATGGTGATTTGATGATGAATTGAGGTTGATAGAATGTGAATTGAACTTATAATGAAATTGGAAATTAGTTACCTATTAAATATACAAGTTGTACTTTGATTTAGTCGATGATGCACTATGTGTGTGCCAAAGTAATTAATCATGGATATACCAATGATGCAACTGCGTGTGCGAGTATAATTACTTTGGTATATCGGATATATTGATGGTGCTCAGTGTGTGTGCCGGTATAATTACATTCGTACATTCGATGATGCACTGTGTGTGCTAGTAAAATTGCTTCGGTATATCTGATGGTGCACTTTATCACACCTAGATTCTTTAAGTCTTGAGTTGCAAGGTGGATTTGTAGATTTAATTGAAAATTTTTCTAAATTGGTGTTTTCTTTTTTTAATTAAGGTTAGTGAGAAGGCTAATTTTGGAAAAGGTTGGTTGCAACCATAGTCCCATTAGTATTGAACTAAGTATATATTAGTGGGAGACATGATGATTAAGGTATTTCCAGATTTTGGTGATAAGGGTCGAAAGGACTATATAAATTGGAGAAGCATTCTTCTCCGTGGATGATTCTTTTGTTTTTCTGTTCTTTTTCATCTCTCTAGTTTGCCATGGAAGAGAGAAAGATTGAAGAATGTTCATGCATGAAGAGGAGAGACTAAGGCTTTAGTCTTAGAAATTTGAAATCTTGCATACCGATAAGTTTTCTAATCTCCATACATTAGCAGATTCAATAAAAAGAAGATAGTTAAGGATTTAAGTAAATTATTGGTTTTGTTCTATTTTGGGGTAAACTGGTGGATAATCATTCAATGGCCTTTACACTTGTAGAAAATATGGTTTTTGCGATAATGAGTGGTCTCAGTTAGATTCTAATATGGTTGTCGTGTTGTATTGATAATGAGGTTCATGTAGCAAGGGAAAAAGGCTTAGAATATGGAATTCACAACGGTGCCTTCGTGAGTTCTAGAACTCATCTAGTAAATGGATGTTTTTGTTCAATTTGGTGAGGAAACTATGTTTGTTTAAGTGTTATGTGAATGATGAATTATTTTATAACTGAACTATGAGTATGTTATGGTGAAGTAATCGTGTTTGGTGTTTGCAAGCAGTGTGGTATGTAATGTACCAATGATTGTGGGCTAGCCATGTTGAACAAACAAGTTGTTTGGTGTAATGCATTATTATGTATTAAAGTGATAATTGGTGGGTAATAATTATGATAGTAATGGCATGTTTGGCATGTTATATGTTATATGTTTCATAGTCTTTATTGGTAGATTTTGTGTATGTATGCATGAAAATATATGTGCCTTTAAGGGAGGTTCGGTTGGATTGAACCAGGAGGTGCACACCCGTATATGATAGCCCCTTGTGTGGGGCGTATTAGAGCCCATTATAGGACATTTGAGAGCCCCTCGAGGGACGTATGAGAGCCCTTAATGGGATATATGGAAATCCATGGCCATGGCATTACCATTAATGTGGAAATTCGTCACAACAATCTAATGTGGAAGTCCATCAAGACGATCTTAACTGTGGAAGTCTGCCAGGCCTATCTAATGCCAAAGTTCGTGACGATTATCTAAAACGGGGAAAGTTTGCTAAGACCTTTGCTATGAGGGAAGTTCGCCAGAAGTATTGTGTAAATATGATTCCACAATATGTCCGTTTGTAAGAGTTCTCAACCAGGTGATCTATTACTTTGAAAAGCCCATTGTGCCTATGCTAGAAAATAAAATGAGATGGATACATGTTATGATGGTCCCTCGGCTCTATCTTTACAGTTTTATATCTTTCGTAGTTACAAAATTCAATCTAATAGAAGTGAGCAAAATTGTTTGAATATCCAAACCTAATTTTATTGGTCCGCCATGAATAAGTTCGTTGGTAACTGTAAGGAGTCATATTATATAGGAAAGCCTGCCATGGTCATGTTGGGGACAATATGAGAGTATTCCTATATACTATTGGAATGGATGAATGGTTTATTCAATAGAGTCCCTTGTCTAAGATATTGTACGAAACATCGGTGTCCAACCATGTGGTCGAAGAGAAAGATCCATACACTAGAAATTTGTTAGAATAAGCTCTAATTGCGGATGTACTTGAAGAGATCTTATCGAAAAAAGTTAACTCCAAAGAAACCTACAAGGATTAATTCTCCAAGAGACCAATACTAATAAGAGTGCGTCTATGAGATATTATCAGTGGAAGCTGCAGATGGGCTAGGCGTCGTACAACCACACATGAAATCTTTGCTTCCAAGTTTGTGTAATTAAACCAATGTCGATATCATTGAGAGTGAGGTGCCAAATGCAAGTAATCTAACTTGTGTGGGGAAGATATTATCCTTTCATCTATAAGATGAAGTACTAATTGGTTCCACCAATTCTGCAAACTCTCAAACACATGTTATGGACCCTCCCGTAGTTGAGACTACTCTTGAACCAATTTGCCCAATTCAACTAGAAGCTTTTCTTGATTCTTTACCTAAGTCAACCCCTTCTGGCGAAACCGAACATTTTTTGCCATGGTTGGACATTTTCAAACTGAGACAATACCCCTTCTCTCTTAGCATTGTGAAAAAAATCTGAGTAACAACTTGCCTCAATAAGTGAAAGAGGTTTTCCTCTACTCTCTAACTTCAAATCCTCGACGATCCCCACTATCCTTGTTGGTGGGGTCTTCCCAAATTTTGGTGGCTAAATATACGATCATGAGTTGGGCTCTTTAGGAGACATGTAATGAAAATAATGCCAAATTATTGAGCTTTAAAGAGGCTATGCAATCTGGTGTGCAAACCTTGGCTCAACTATGACAATCTTATGATAACCCTATTAATCAAAATAAGAAGTTGTAGTCCATCATCAACACTTGGAAAGCAAAATACGAAGATTCCGATGTTGGATTTGATGCCCTAAGTGTTTTATTTTTGTCAAGATACACTTGTAAATTTTTTGAACAAATTGGTTAATAAAACAAATTCATTGATTAAATTAATATACTTTTTTATTATTTTCCTCACATGGTTTTTACACGCAAAGCAAAATAGAAGCAAATGCTGCTTATTAGTTGTCTAATGTTTAACTAATACTAAGCGGTATTTTGTGGTCGAATCGTAATATGAAAAGATAGCTTGTATTAGTAGACGAACCTAAACATGTCCTTAGTCTAATTGAAAATGAGCAAACCAATTGAGTGATTAATATGTCATCTATCAAGTCCAATTGGGGAGATGCCTTATATTGGGCATCAGAGTAGATGACTCCTAAAAGATAGAGACATGGATTTGACTGACTGGACTGGTAGTATATTGAACAAGACCCAAGTAGAATAGATCAAGATTTCGTTTATGGATTTATTCACTTGTGACATACCTAAATCCTAAGTGAATGGCAGACTATGTATGTGTGACTCGTACATTTTGATGTAAGTAAAAACCTAAGTTCAAATATATAAGAAATCGAAAGCTAGTGTGTTGGCAGTACACCTTCTGTAGTGTGTAGCTTCATTCACAATAGTGGAATTCATAGCCCAAAACATGGGTAAATGATATCCTCTTATTGGCATTACATGGTTGATGAAAAGTAAATGTGGCCATAGGTCGTCCCTCTTTGTGATGGATGACTTAATCACTATTTGATAGTGATTGACTTTTCATGAAGAAAGATGTAATGGTTACCATGAGATAAAATAGGATCATATTAGGAGAACGGATATTATCTCAAAGGGATCAAGGATATCCTATGGGGGTAACACACTAATGACAAGGTCATTGGACGAGAACTAAGTAGTTGATTTCATAATGGTATATCGTTGAGGAGAGCTCGGTCATGATACTAGAATGGAATCACTTCGTGACTAAATGAGTTTATAATTAATAGGAAAAAAGTCGAAAATAATTATAAATCATTTGAGTCTCAACTTCATATGTCCAATTGGTCCCTTCTCTAGCTCGTTGAAACCAGAAATGAATTGCGTGTTTGAATAAAAATGAACATAATGAATAGAAAAAGAGAAATAGGAAACATTTAGGAATGATTATGGTTTTCTCCGAAATGGAGAAATGAAATCATTTGGAAATGAATGTAGGTTTCCAAAAATGAAAATGAAAATGAAAATAAAAATGAAAACTTACAATCCTATATGAGATTACTTAAACAATGATGGAAGAATGAGTTCATGTTTTTAAACTATTTTGAAGCCCAAAATAGAAAATAAATCATGTGTTCATAGTGAACATGTTGAGTTGTGACATGTTGAACGAATTTTATCGAAATTTTACCAGGGGTAAATTCATCAAAATTTTACCGGAGGTAAAATTATCAAAATTTTATAGGGTTAAAATTAGGGTGAGAGCATTATTTAATATGTAGATATTAAATTTTATTATGGGAAATAGAAAACTTGAATCGGATTAGATCATATTATAGAGTACTAGGTCAAAAAGGGCCAAGAAGTACTCATAATTGGACCCGATGTGAGAAAGGCCGGAAACCCCTCATATAATATGAAGGGGGCGACAACCCTAGTAGAAATACAACGATGATTTGTTCACCACTCTTTTACTCTATGTAGGATGTTGTTTTTCTATTTAAAATAAACTTTTACAACTCTATAAGGGTTCTACCTTTTCTTCCTATAAATAAATGGTACCGATAGAGCTATTTACACAACTTTTGAGAGATTGTTATTCTGCCAAAAATAGAGAGAATTTATTCTCAACTTATAAACATATTTTTCAGAATAACAATTTTATTGGTTTCTATTAAAGAAGAGAGAATTTTCATTTTCACCCTAAAAGGAAAAAAAAATTTAGTTCTGTGTTTTCATTCAATTGGTTTGAGCCCACACTCAAAGCATTTCGTAGTATGAAAATAGCGAAGAATATTATTTGGTTGAAAGCCGAAAAACATCAAGGATCAATTTATCCAAAAATACAGGTACGAATTCTTTATTACTATAAATATCACATACCGAGTCGATTTTCAAAATTTTAATTTTTCGCTCTGCAAGAAAACCATTTTCAAACAGGAATTTTTCCTACATCTTAAGCCTAAGCCAAACAAATAGAGGAAGAGAAAAATTAGCTGAAAGCCCAAGTTTTCTCTTGGAAGGAAAAATCTAGGGCTCAAGAACAACACCATAAAGTAGAGTTGGAATCTCTAAGGCAATTCAATGAAGAAGCTTTAAGGAAATATCAAGAGAATACTAAGAAAAATCTAACTGAGGCTCTGCCAAAACTGAGGTCCAACCTGGTTCTCCACATTCAAGTGGTTGCGGGTCCTATGAATCTAAGTCAGGTAGATTTTAACTGCCTTTTAAAGATCTCTATTGAGTCGCTGAATTTCAATGTTTATAACCCTGAGAGCAAGGACTAGGAAAAATTTTAAAAGAAGTGGAAGCAATCAGTTGGCTTCTTCATTCTCACTATGCTCAAAGTAGAGGATAAAGAAAATGACCTGAACAACTCTATTGACTTGAAGAAGCCTTTTGAGGAATGCCTTCAAATAGAAGAGGTCCTTGCTGAAACCACTGACCAATACACTGGGGAAGGGAACTAAAACTTTCTTTTTCTTTTGCCTTTTACCTTTTCTTTTCATTATTTCTATAATATCTTTTAAATCTTATTAATAAACCTATCATTTTTTTCTCCCTTTGTCTTTCTTATCACAATATTACAATTATAACAATGTATCCTTCATACAAAAAAAAGTTTCAACATGCCTGAGAGACTAAATCAGGTTTGGCGTACTATGCATTCAAGACTGACTCTCACTTAACAACAAGAGGATCGGCTAAATCGAAAGCTCTTATACCAATTTAATTGCAACACCCTCAACCTGTCCCGATTTATTGAGTCTGGATATTGGATGTTATAACACACAAACACTTGGCATAAATTCATAAACAATTGACATATATTTTTTGTTGGCATACTTCATTTTATTTTATTTCAAAAGAAATAAAGAGAGTACTCAATGAATTCAACAAACTCTTAAAAATAACATAAAAGCACTACAACTCAAGGGTTTCTTCACAATAGACTTTTTAAGGCTTGGTTTACTATACACCCTACTCCTAAGACGTTCCTTGTATGCATAATATCCCAACTCACCGTTTCTCTGGAGCATTCATGGATTGTCCTTCCTAGTGCATTTATTCATACATCAACACCTGAAATAAGAACAAATACTTGTAAGTTCAAGAGAACTAGTGAACTTTAATATAGAATATCTTGGCGGACACTTTCACAATATTGGATATATGCCTATACACCAGTTTTCGTACTTAACATGTCATTTCTATTTTGGGTGGACACTTTCATAACATTGTACTTTCACTTATTGGCCAACTACCATACTTAATGTATCAGCTTTCACTTTACTACTTTGCTGACTTCAGATCTTACCAGACAATATTATATTACCTTTGTCCCTTTAGAACAACAAAAATAATTTTCAAAGGAATATCTCTACAGAACCCACTTCTTACGGATTTTCTCTTCAAACCAACACTTAATATTTTTCCAGAATAGTTGTTCATAGATATTAATCCCTGGCGGATACTTACTATTTGAACTCACATTTGGCGGATTCCCATGTTGACTTTGATACTATCAGCCTACCAATCAAACCATATCCTAGTTCAAAACCTAACACATTCTCCTACCGATAATGAACTATCCAAATCATTTAGACTAATTCCACACATCTTTATTACAAAACACAATAACACCTAAGTTGATAAATAGCTCAGATACCATATAATTCCAGAATGAGACATGATACTATTTAGATATGGCGGATATCAGATAACTCGAATTTTAACCCAACATATTCGCAATTGCTGGGATAGATGCAAATAATGACATCTATCCTTTTGCATATGCTACTATCGAAAGTGAAAACCAAGCATCATGGCTCTGGTTCTTGGAGTTGCTTACACTAGACTTGGAAATTGTGAGCTCATACTAGATATCTTTCATGTATGATAAACAAAAGGTAAAACTCCATTTTTTCTATTTTGTTTTATGTTGTTTTTGTTTAGGGTTTATTGTTTGTCAAAGAATTAAATTATTTTTTTTCTATTTGCAGGGACTTTTAGAAGCAATATATATGCTGTTTCCTAATGCAGAAACAAGAAATTGTGTTAGACACCTACATGCCAATTTTAAAAAAGTTGGTTCTTGAACAAATGAATTAAAATATTTGCTTTGGAAAGCTGCTAGAACAAGCACTCAAAGGGATTTTAAGGATGTCATGGCTGAACTGAAGAATACCAATCAATATACTTATGATTAGTTGAACGAAAAGAACCCTACTCACTGATCACGGTCCCACTTCTCAATTAGGAGCTAGTCTGACCTGTTGGTGAATAATCCTTCTGAATGCTTTAACAAGGTAAACCCCTATTTTTTATGCTACTTACTACTCATTAAAGAAATCTTGCTTCCAATTCTTTCGATAACTTTCCTTAAGACTCATTTAGTTACATTACAGAACTAATCAAACCAAATTAACTTTAGTTGTACCATATCCTTATCATAGAATTATCTATTAAAGAACTCTCAGCACTTACCCAAAACATACCACGAAGGTGAATAACCATATTCTAGCACACAAACATTACCAAATACACCAATGAGACGATATGGAACTCGCCACAAAGGCTTAGCAGATCATGCCACATAAGCAATATACAGAATCACATGCTTATTGTCTCGGTGGACTTTCACAGAAAGTGCCATGGTTTTCACCCTCATGGACTTATGCATCTCTTAATGTCGTGATCTACCATTCTAGTTTACATATTACCGAAGGCATCACCATGAATATTCTTACTATCATATCATGCCATGGGTCTCAACCACATGGACTTACACATCCTCATGTCGTGATTTGCTTGTTGTAACTTCATATTACTAGAAGCAACACCATGAGTGGTTTTATATCACACAATGCCATAGGTCTCAACCACACAATCTTGCACTTATTTTCGTATTGCGATCTGCCAATCTGGTTAACAATTTAACTGCCCTACCGGAGGCATTACAAGGGACGTTTTACTCAGAAGTTACTTACCCAAATTTACCTACATACTTACACTCAACTTTTCATTCAGACAATACTTCATACATATTATTATTGCATATGCAGCATATTTACTAAGCTTCACACACATACCAGTTATCATCATGCATATCTCTACTTGATAGTGTACATGTAAGAGCCTGAATGGAGACTCACCTAAGACTCACTTAAAGTGTAACTTGAAGCTCCAAACTCGAACCAGTAGCAACAATTGCTTAAGGAGCATAAAATCACCATTAAAACCCATTTACATACAAATTGCTAACATCTCAATCGTAGAAAAACCCCATGCAAGGCATTGTATCCACAACCTACTATTCATAAGCTTTTTAACAGTCTTATTCTTTCAAAAAGTAAACATGCAAAGCTATTAGACTTACCAGGAGGTGAAACGTCCACTTGTTAACTCAAAAACCATAGCTCCATCTTAATAAGGAAGAAGAGAACATACAAGTTTAGGAAGAAGAACCAAATAATAGTATTTTCCAAAAATAAAAACCACCCGAAGAACTCTTGTCACTATATAGATACCCTCAGTTTCCTTTAGTGGAACTTGACAAGTGTCAATGGTGACCAAAATTTGTCTCAATAAATGGCCTACAAGATCCTAGAGAAACATAAATGAAAATCCTGCACAAATGATGTTTGACCAGTCAATCTAGTTAGTTCCTAACCAGACCACATTACAAACTTAATTAGCACAGTGCTCAGGCAACTGGGTGCATTATACATTTGGTAGTAACTCTTAACAAGCTTACTCTTTGCTTGACACATTCTTTTCTTAAATACCATAATAACTCGAGATAGAATCATTAATTACTTACACGATGGGCACCTTATACCAAATTTTTATTCGCCAAAAACTACAAATGGGTGGACTACACTATGCAAAATAGGTATCTTCACATCTACACGCCTTCAAACCGGGTCTACCAGATTTGGGGTGTGACAGAAGTCTTGCATCTTGGTAAGTTTTCTAATATCTCTATATTAGCAAATTTAAGAGAAAGAAGGTAGTTAAGGATTTCACTAAATTGTTGGTTCTATTTTGTTTTTGGGTAAAGTAATAAATAATCATTCAATGGCCTTTGCATGCAAAACAATTATGGTTTTTGTGATAATGAATGGTCTCAGTTGGGTTTTAATAAAGTTGCCATCTTGTATTGATCAAGAGACTCATGTAATAGAGGAAAAAGACTTAAAATATGAACTTTTTGTTCAATTTGGTGAATAGAGTAAGTGAGTTCAATTTAGTCCAAAAATTCTTATAAATTAAGGTTCATAAGGAGATTCGGGAGTGACATGTTACACACTTACGTTCCAACATAATTGCTTCGGTTTACCCAATGATGCACTATACATGGCAGTATAATTATTTCAGCCAGTTCGATGATGCACTGTGTGTGCTTGTATATTTCTTTCGATTTATCTAATAATGCACTACAGTGCCATATTAGAATGTAGGTTGATTAATTCGTATATCCATTTTGAAATCCGAGTAAGGTCAATAGGATTATATAAACATGATTTGGCTTGGCTATATGGTAGATTGAAATGAACTATGAATTGTTTTGGTATAATTCTCACATATGAATTGTGATATTCGATAGTATGTGAAAGACCATGCAAATTGGTTGAAAAAAGCCGTAGGACGATTAAGTGTTTACGAGTCAATAGATTCAAAAATGACTAAATTGATGAGATGAAATTGAATATGTAAATTGATGAATGTATATATATAAGTATATATTTACAAATGGTGATATGAAATGATCAAGTATGGGTGAAGTGAAATATATGGAAAATGGTTAGATATGTGCTAGAAAGTAATATATGAAATAACCAAATAAATTGATCACTAAGTTTCTGTTACAATTTGGTATATTAATTAGTTGAACAATACACTTGAATTACAGAAATACCACTGAGTTTTATCACTTAGCATGCCATTTATTTTTTCCATGCGCACATTAGGTTTCAAACGAGATCCCAGCATCAATTTCAGCATCCAGTCAACATCTTGGACTTGAAATCTTTGTATAAATCTCTTTTGGCGGCTATAAGGCATGTACCTAGATTGAGTCAAATTTGGTATATAAAGTTATGTGTATATGCACTTATGGTTTAATGGTTAATGTTAGAATTTGGTTATATGTATATAGCTTGTAATGGAGTTAAAGGTAGTTTGAAATGGCTGGAAATGTTGCAAATATATATATGAACTTGGTGGAATAGGTAAGTGTATAATTTATTTAAATGGCTTAAATTAGGTAAATGACTTGTAGGTGTTAGGGTATTAAGTTGCAGGAATTGATGTTATATAGTTGCAAATATTGGCTGGTTAATGTTTGAATGTGTTGAGAAACATGGTTGGAAAATTGCAAGTTGACAACCATTAGAAAATTGTAAAAATAGGTTGTCATGTTGTGACGTCAAATGTATGTCAAAACATGAATTTTTGCGAGGCCAAAACAGTATGTCACACCGCGACAAGGTCCTTCACGTTGCAACGTCGAATTTTTACTTTGAATTCTTTACAATTTGGTTCTATTTCTATCCCGAGTTATCTTTAAAGCTTTCGTAGGCGTGTATAAGGCCCGGGAATGATGATTTACCACATTATATGTTGATGATAATCATATTTGTATATCTAATGGTATGAGAATGTGTTTATTTTGGTTGTAGTTGCTCTGGAAACAAATGTGACAAGTAGTAACTCGGACTCGACGATCGAGTCAGGTATAGGGTGTTACAAGTAAATTTTGGAAACTTTACATTTTAGTCCTCAAATGATCTCGAATTATCAAAAGAGCTTTCATAAGCTCTTATAAACCCTGAAAAAGATTATATATTATAATATAATGATGTAATGATCATATTGGTCGATATAAAGTGTTGAATCGATAGAAATTATATCATAATTAACTGGATATGTTTCGGCAATGAATGTGTCATCTTGTAACTCAGATCCGAAGCTCAAGTCAAGCAAGGGCGTACGTTCAAGTTTTCTTCCATGCAAACTTTAAGCTGTAATTAATTATGTTTTTGTGTGGTTTTGGTAAATTGCCTTTTATCACTACCTTGGTGTCTCAAGTCTTTAATTTGAGGATTGTGTGCTCTGGCCCTTTTTGGTTGTTTGATTTTTACATTGATTTTTGAGGATGTTGTGTTGCTTAAGAAAAGGGAATCCTTCTCGATTTCAACATTCATTTTTTTCTATGGTGCTTATGTCTGATGGTGGATTTTGTATTCTCTTGGGGTGTTTAACCAAGTGTATTCCAAGGTTTTTAAGCTTTTTTTCCAAGAATTCGAAAGTGTTTTATGTTGTCTTTTTTAAGAATTTTATTGGGGATGGATGGTGCTTAAATACTTGGTTTTCATAGTTTGATGGATGGTGCATTGGATTCATGGGAAATTTCGTTGGTTGTGAGATTTGTTAGGGATAAACCTGGTTAAGCAATTAACAAATAAAATCACGAAGAAATTAAAAAGATCGAACACAAATATTTTACGTGGAAAAACCCCATTCGAAGAGGATAAAAAACCACAGGAAAAGATAATTAATCTAAAACTACAAAAACGAAATGTAAAAAAGATGTAGCTAAAACTAAACACCAAAACCCAAAATAAAAACCCTTAAAACGTAAACACAAAATTCTCTGAAAGCTTGTAAAAGCTAATACCTAAATGTGTAATGGGTTATTTTTCTAGAGTGGACAATGACCTAATTATAGGATAAATTCGTAGGTCAAATCATATTAAAATAACCTACACTAATAAGATTTTAATTGGGAAACTAAAAATAGAGTTTGAGTAGGAGAAGAAAAGCCAAAAAAATGCGAGGCATAACTCCACAAATCTCCACCTTGACTCATATTTCCACAACGCCTCCTTTGTCAAAGCCTGCCACGGGCTTATCTCGAACTATGTAGGATATTAACTGAGTTGAAGTTGTGCTTAGAAGCTGAAAAACTTCTAATCTTCTACTTGTGCACTATCAAATCAATACTGACCCGAGTACGATTTCCATGAATGTAGTGCCATATCTTTTCAAAACTTGCATCCAAAAGAGAACCTCTCTTGTACGAAACGGTCATACGTTTTTTCCTCCTATGACCAACTTGTCTTCGCTTCAAACAAGTTGACTTCGAATCCTTAATAGAAGAGGGACATCTTATTTCTCTGGTCACCGTTGATCCTTCTAGAACATAAAGATTGTCAATCCTTTTACCGTTCATCAAAAGGAGATAAGATTTTTTTTTTAAGTCAGGCATAGGTTTGACATCTGACAGTTTCTTAATTGTCAAATCGTGCATCCTAATCTGGACAGTACCAATACCGATTACCTAACTGGGTGAAACATTTCCCATGTGCACAACTCTACCTTCAACTTTTTGTAAAAAAAAACTCTACCTTCAATTAAACTGTATGAGGAGAACCAGACTATGTTGGGACACATATGGATGGAACACCCTGAATCTAGGATCTACTCGAACATAAGCTCGAAGCTTTCACTTGTTGACACTAACAAGAAATTATCACCCTTGTCATTGGCCAAATTAGCACCAACTAAATCTTCCTTGTTGCTCTCAGCAACCATTTTATTTTGCAGCTTGTAACAATCTGACTTGAAGTGACCTAACTTCTTATAATAGTGACATATCTTCTCTTGCTTCCTTGATGCTACCAAAATCGAGGCTTGTCTATTTGACTTGCTATCTGAACCAAACTCATTGTCGAGTTTTTCTTAGCTCAAAAGATAACCCTTCACATCCTCGAATAAGAGATTATCCCTGCTATAAATCAAGGTCTCCTTGAAAGATTTGTATGAAGGGGGTAAAGAGTACAATAATAGCATAGCCTGATCTTCATCGTTAATTTGAACCTCAACATTTTTTAAATCATTTAAAAGAATTATAAATTGACTGATGTGACCTGTAAGGTGCTCACTTTCGTCCAAGCAGAACGTGTATAAATGTTGTTTCAACACCAATCGGTTAGCTAGAGACTTTGTCGTAAAGAGGGCATCTAACCATTTCCATAAGGTGAATATAGTTTTCTCCATCAAAACCTCCTGCAACACATTATTTGTTATACATAATTGAATCGTGGATAGAGCCTTTTTATGTAACCTATCTCATTCTAACTTATCTATGTCTGGAGGCTTCTTTTCTATAAGGATCATCTCAAGATCGTCCTGAATCAGAATTGTCATCATCTGAACTTGCCACAGATTGAAATTTATAATGCCATCAAACTTATCAATATCAAACCTTGTTGATGCCATCTCTGAATGGGTTGATTGTGGAAATCAAACGAGCTCTAATACCAGTTTGTTGTGGATAAAATCGGTTAAGCAATGAACAAATAAAATAATGAAGAAATTGAAAATATCCAACACAAATATTTTACGTGGAAAAACTCCTCCGAAGAGAAAAAAAAACCATGGGCAAAGATAATTTCACTAAAACAGCAAAAACAAAAAGTACAAAAGATGGAGATAAAACTAAACCCCGAAACCCAAAATAATAATCTTCAAAATATAAACACAAAATTCTCTCAAAGCTTGTAAAAGCTAATACCTAAACGTGTAATGGGTTATTTTTCTAGGGTGGAAACAGTTTTATTTATAGGCTAAATTCATAGGTTAAATAATATTACAATAACCTACATTAATTAGAGCTTCAGTGGGAAACTAAAAGTAGAGTTTGACTAGGAGAAGAAAAGCGAAAAAAATGTGAGGTATAACTCCACAAGATTCTTAGGATGTTCTTAATTCTACTTTTGGTTGTATTTTGCCGAGTTATCTTTCCGTTCAGGTGCATGGTTGCTACTTTTTGATTTTTTTTTATATGCTTTTGTTGGTTGTTATGTTGCTTAAGGTGTGGTTGCATGCCATGGGGTGTCCTAGTTTGTGAGAGAAGTTTTTAGGTGTGGTATCAGTAATGTTGTTTTGTTTAAGGGGTTTTTGGTTTGTTTTTTCTTGTAAACTCTCTGAAGGCTTTATTATGTATAAAATAAACTTTTGCTGAGAAAAAAATTCAATGTTGTTTAAGTATTTGTTTTCTATTGGTTCTATGCTTCCTTAAATTTCCTTATAAAAAAAAAAGCAAAAATCATACTTGATTTAAATGACTAAACCACAAAAAAATGCAAACAAAAAATAATGGTTCCCTAAAAGAAACTTCTGCCTTCAATTATCTATGAAGTTAATAATTAAGAAGTTATATTTTTTTCCTTTTAATTATGGGTAAATTAAACCAACAGTCACTCAACTTTGGGGTAGCTAACAAAACAATCACTCAAGTTTCAATTCAGTCACTCAACTTTCAAAAAATAACAAAACAGCCACTAATGTTATGAAAAAGTAACAAATCAACCACTTATTAACATTTTCCGTTACTGTCTTAATGGGACCGCTGACGTGGCCAGTTAACTTGCCGCGTTGGTGAAGCAGTGGAAGGGTCAAGGTTTGATATGAGTTTAGGGAAAATTTTTGAATAGGTGGGTTGCTTTAAGTAAAAAAAAAACAAAAATTTATTTTGATTAAGGGAGAAGGAAAAGAAAATCGATTGGGAAAAAAATTAACACGTTTTTGGGATAGAAATCAATTCAAGAATCGATTAACAAGGTTGGTTTAGGGTTAGAAAATTAATTCAAAAAATAGGGTTTAGGGTTAAAAATTTATTGGTATTTTTCATTTGGGGAGAAAAGAAGATAAAAAGGAAATTTATCAATGTTTTTGGTTTTTAACGACAATGGTCAATAGAAAAGAAGCTATTAATGTTGTTACATCCACTGTAATTGGTAAGTTTCTCTATTTGGTTTTTGCTTTTTTGGATTTAGGGTTATTTTGATTTAGGGTTGTTTAGATTTAAAATTTGAAAAATGTTGCATTCACATGGGGTTTATGCCAGATTTTGGTCTCATTTGTTATTAACGTGCATGATAGATTTTGATTTCATTTGTTATTCACATGGGGTTTAGGGTCTAGTTATTAAAGTGAATTGTAAATACTTTGTATGGTCTACCATGTGCATGATATTGTGTATGTCATGTTTATTGTTTGTATCAAACCGATTTAACTATCCAAATATTATTTATGAGTATTTTAAATATGTTTATTTAAATACTGTGTGTTCAAATATGTTTGCCATTTGCATACCAATTGCCTTATTCATGAGACAAGTATGTTCCTATTTTTATGACTAACAGTATCAAGTTTGGTTATTGTTTGGTTATAAAGAGACAAATATGTTCCTAGTGTCAAATATCAATTGGATTAAATTTGTTATTTAGCTTCTATATTGTATTGGCTATTGTCTACCATTGCCTCGATTTAGGGTTAAAGTGTTATGTTATTATTTGTCATGTGCATGACAGAAATGAATGTGTTTGTATTAAATTATTTTTGTATTGGTTATTGTTTTTCACATTGTATTAAATTGTTTGGTCATTGCCTATGTTGTATTAAATTGTTTGGTTGTTGCCTACCTTTATTGATGTTAAATTTATTTGGCAGGTTTAATTGATGATAATTTTAATGAGACTGAAGAAGAAATGTCTTATTTTGATGTGTTTGATAGTGATGTGTCTGTTAGTGATGTGTCTAATAGGATTAGGGTTAATCTAGATGGTTTAAACATGGATGATATAGAAGTAGCGGAACTGTGTGATAGTGATAATTCTAAGAGGTTAAATAATATACATGAATCTGACTCAAATGGCCAAAATTGGTCTGAGTTTAACCCAGAAAATGACATGAGTAATCCTAAACTTCAGGTTGGAATGTTATTTAAGTCCAAAGACTGTCTAAAAGAAGCTGCCAATAGGCTGAAGAATTATTTTATTAAGTTCCCAAAAAATTATCTAAAGAGGTTAAAGGCAGTTTGTAGTTCAAATTTTCTTGGTACATATAGGCCTCTAGACTATACCCTAATGACCCTGCTGACTAGACTTGGCAAAATAGGAGTTCAAATCCTAACCATACTTGCTCTAAAGTTTATAAAAATAAGAATGTAACCTAAACTTGGATAGGTCAACATTATAAAGAAAATTTCATTACTGATTTTGATTATTCTTTGACATCATTGCAACAAGATGTCAAAAGAGATTTCCTTTGCTTTGTCTTACTAGCCAAATGTAAGAGGGCTAAACTTAGGGCATTGGAATTAATTGAAGGAACTCATAAGGCTCAATATGAGAAGATTTATGAGTATTTGTTAGAGGTTAGGACCCAAAATGAGGGAACAACAACAATCTGTTATCTGGATAATGGGTTGTTTCAAAGGATGTATGTTTGTCTGCAGGCAAGCAAAGATGGCTATAGGGTTGGTTGTAGAAGGATAATAGGTTTAAGTGGATGTTTCTTGAAGGGCTACTTTGGTGGCTACCTATTGGCGATTGCTGGGATAGATGCAAATAATGACATCTATCCTATTACATATGCTACTATCGAAAGTGACAACCAAGCATCATGGCTCTGGTTCTTAGAGTTGCTCGCACTAGACTTGGAAATTGTGAGCTCATACTAGATATCTTTCATGTATGATAAATATTGGAAATCATCCATATTTATAGAAAGTCAAATATATGGGTATCAGAATCTGAGATTTAAGGCACCAAAAGTGGGATTGAGATTTGGCATAAGATAAT
>JABEZY010256299.1:0-12539 GCA_013467495.1 Gossypium gossypioides
CCAATAGCTTGGCACATGCCTAAGCATCAAACAACAACACATGTTAGCATACTTGAACATATTTCACATAAATTCAACATTGATAACCATTTATTCTCAACATGTAACACTTGAGTTTATTACTCACTTCAACTTACATAATTTTCATGTATCATCATATCAAAGATGTTCATATATGTACATGTCATAATACATATCATTCTCTTTCATTTCTTATCTGAATAATGTCTATTGAACTATTTAGAATACCGTTGGATACCCGGGATAGCTCACACATAGTGTGCTAACTCATATAACTGTAATTTGTCAATTCCTGTACATGTATGCTCACACGAGTTGTGAATAAGTATGCTCACATGAGTCGTGAAAATGGGTCTGCTCACACGAGTTGTGGGTCGGAACGTAGTTACACGATGCTGCTCACACGAACTGTGGAGTATCCGCAACACATGCCGGACCTCAGCCATTGGTAGGACATTTAGGACCAGCACTCGAATTATGTAAACTCTAACGGAATTTCATTTGTATCCTATGAATTCTTAAGGTTCAAATGGGGCTCGGTAATCGTCATACGTCGTTGGATTTACGTCGTTTTATAACATGGTAAATTGCATACTAACATATATATATTGATTTAATCACAATATAATCACATATGAACATTCAATTTAATCGATCCATCTACTACTCTATTGAAACCAAAAACGAATTGCATGTAGAACCAAATGAATGGAAATGAATAAAATAATGAAATAAGAGAAATGGGTCGCATTCACAAATGAATGTGTTTTCTTGCTAAGTACATAAGTGAATTGAGAATCAATTTAAGTTTTTTTCGAATTATTATTTAATTAATTATAATTAAATAAATCAAGTTAAAAAATGGAATTAAATTAATTAATTATGAATCCGTTGAATAAAGAAATTAAATATATTTTCTCATAGAGTTTTTTATGTTAAAGTTGTCCTGACTTTAACGAAATTAGAATTGGGTTGAGAAAATTATTTAATTGAGAAATTAATTTAGTTAATTTAATTAACTAAGTAAATAATATTTATTTTGGGAAATATGAAACATGTATTTGATTGGATTGAATTATAAAGTGTTGCGTTAAAAATCTTGGAAGTACATATAATGAGGACCAATACATGAGAGGCCAATTCCCTTCATAAGAGAAGAAAGAGGCGACAACCCTAGTAATATTTACTAGCGTGTTGTAACGTGTAGGTTTGTGCAAGTGTACATAGTCGTTATCAAGTAATAAATAAGTAAAAGAGTTATCGTCTCCACAGGGACTATGTATGTTAATCAATTAATTACAAAATTAAAGCATTACAAATTGGTGATAAGAACACAATATGTCGAGTGATGGATGATTAAACTAAATTAAATTATCTAGATGCAAGATGATCCCTGATGCAATTCTAATCTAAGTATGATAATTAACTAAAATGTATGAGATTAATTTAGCAGCAACAACACAAATTTCAACAATCAATAACATGATTAGGCTAGAATAATTACATCATTCAACTTAATTCAAATTTCTCATGTTTAACAGTGTTCAGAAAATATTCCATGGCAACTCGACCTTTCATGAGTTTGAAACCAAATTAAGTCCTTTCAGAATCTTTTACTTAGTAAAACATGCATTTTACTAGTCATATTAAATTAAGGGTTTCTTAGAATTCATGTGAAGTAACAAGGACAGGTTAGGTTTGAAAAAAATTTAATCACATAAACCTAAAAACTATGCAAGATAATAGAGCTCTTTAAAGTTATTATGAACCTTTAATTTAGTCAGGTTAGGATCTAAATTAAGCATGCACTTTTCAACTATTGTGTCCATTAGTCGTTGTCTAGTTAGGATCACTCAGCTAATTCCAATGCATCCAATCACGTATGAATGAAATACATGCTTGAGTTTAATTGAAAATGTAACGCCCTGAATAATTTAAGTCTGTTTTTGTGAAATTTGACATAAATGAGTATCTGCTCTAGTGGTTAAGTGATTGGTGTGTGTGTTTGAGGCCTTGGGTTCAAGTCTTACTTTTGGAAAATTTTGTTATGTTTTTTATCCTAGCTTTATCCCTGTTGGGTGGGCTTATGTTTTATCTTTAGTCAACTCATATCAAAATGAGTTTGTTGGTTCGAGTGGTAAGGAGTTAGGGTGCTGAAGGTCTTGTGTTCGAGTCTTTGCTTGAGCAAGGGAGATAGTTTTTGCTTCGGTTGGCTGAGAGAGTTTGGATGGAGTTGGAAGTCTGTATAAGTGGGTAGTTATCAGTTGGTTAGTGGTGGATTTAGTGAGATAATAAGAAGTTGAGATATTAGGGGGGGTTCAAATTTTTAATCATTACACCAAATTACTTGTAAATATTAAATAATAATATTTACAGACTCACACGTCAAATTTGTGGCCCTAAAACCATTGTTCCAACACTACAGAGAAATATGTTGTTACTAGTCTCCCCCTCACGAAAATTTTATCGTCGAAATTTCTCACCTGATAATAGTCATCAAGTCAAGCCTTTCTTTCACCTTTTTAAGGGTAGCCATAAACAAAATATATCATAACCCGTTCTTAGACAGAACTTATATCATAACTTGATACTGTATCTGGACTAATAGACATAACAGACATCTCAAAATTAACTTTGTAATTTCTCGTTCTAATCATTTATACCAGTAGCCTTGTCTCAAACATTATACACTTTTGTCGTTGTCTGATATAAATCAAATAGACTATGAACTACCTCATATAAGATGTACCATAAATCCTAGAATTATTCATTGTACAAATTCGAATGTTTTCCCCCGCATCTCAAAATTCTCTAAAGAATTAGCGGTTCTACACTCCACTTTATGATATTCAACCCATTTTAATTCCAGATCATTTGAATGAAATGTTACTATACACAACAAATTCTTCTCTGGTTGAGGCTGAAGTAGATACCAGACTTAATTGAACAACTTTGATGCGTTCCTGTCGTATTCTTACCATTGGTAGTACATCTACCGAGAAATTTTCAGTAATCATCTGTTTCCAGATACATTAGATAATTCATAGCATTTAGCTAAAGTTTGTAATTTTCATAATAGACTCTAAACAATGTTTCTGACACATCTGCATCTATAACTTTCAACTGATAAAAATTACATTTCATGAAAATCTTCAAACAATACCATTTTAAATACAAGTGTGATAGTTGCTCTAACAAGATGATTTTAACCCATAATAATATTTCTCGATTATCACTGATCTGATTGATATATCCTTGTATTATATCTTCTAGAATAAATTTCCCATTCTAATTGTCCGTCTATTTACCCGTGAATTCGCAAAATTTATTCTGAAATCTAGATATGAACTCAAATACATACTATTCAACTAACTTTTCATGTGAATAATCCGTTTAGTAGCAATTCAAATCATTTCTTTCTTCTTGTCGTTAAGATAATCCAGATATATAGTCTATCGTAATTCTTTCAAAATACCATTCAAGAATCATCACCAACTGTATTAACTCATACAAAATATGACATCTAGTTTTGACTAGTTAACATGATTTGAGATTACCTGAGTAATGAAAACTAATATGCAAGGTTAAGCTCGACCTTCTACCGTTCATACTTTTTCCGTTGTCTATTCCTTTCATGAAAGTTAAAAATGGTATACATAATGAAACTATTTAAATTATCAACATCAAAGCTTGGAACCATATCGGAGTCATAACCATCAGATGAATTAGAAGGATTATCTTGCTTCTTTCACTAATCCTTCCCTCAGACGGACTACAGTGCTATAATGAAACTGACGTTACAACCATATAGATAGAACAATACTTCAAATATCAATAGTGCACTCCAAAATAAAAGAGAACACCTGAATATAGTTCCAGTAACAACCAATGCAACAACACAACCTCTATAAATCTGAGATTTGTATCAACATGCTTCCATGATCCAGCCAATAATTATAACCGCAACAGATATAATTATCTCAAGCCAATATATATCCTTTACAGATGAACCATATTTGATAGAATAGACAATAAGAACAATAAGAAAGCCGAGATAATGAAGTCCAAGATGTAAAGACCTACTGATTTTCTGAGAATATAACCCATATTGATTGTTAAAGAGATCGATGATACCCCAAAGAAAATCCAAAAGGAGAATATCACTCAGACGCACTGGAACTAGTTGTGACATAAACAACATAAATTTCATATACATAAAGCAGAGCAACAACTAGTGGAAGTAGAAAAATAACATCATATGAGTTTTATAGTCGAATCTTCTACAAATATATAATTTAATAGAATGCCAAAAATAAAGAAATACTGATCATTAATCAGTTAGATTAATAATACCTTTGCTTACCATCATAACTATCCAACATCCCCATACAAAGAGAACCACATTTGGAGATAAAACATCTACATATGCCAATAAAGATAAAATAATACATAGAATATCCAAATGATATGATTGTCAGATACTCGACCATAACAACTGCATTAAAATCTATATACATTTCAAACATTACTCCACTGTCTACTAAAATCACCGATAATCTCACAATATTCTGTTCAACTAAAGTAATCAATTCAGAAAAAATCTCGGTTAATCCGTTCTTTAGATACCATAATTGATAAAGTCGATTATCAAGGAATAACTTCTTCTTTAACAGCAACGTTGCGTATCCCGAATAATCTTAAAAAAAAATCTAATATCTCATCTAGAATTCTCTTTACTTGCTAACCAACTCTCAGCTCTGACCACATTATTACTCATTCAATCGCTGAACTCTTCAGCTTTTCACTTGTGTCGTGATATAAAATTTTAAGAACGAGGGGGTAGAGATTGTAATGCCACAAAATTAATTCTCAAGAATATACATAACATTCACTATTAACATAAACACTATGAATCTTTACTCTAACCTTTACAGATTCTGCTCATCATTAGCAACCTTTTATTCTAAGACTTGAATATTGCTTTCAACACCATCGAAATTAGCTCGATTGGAAGACATCTTTATCTATATGAAAACAAAATTCATTTTGAGCCGGGAGATATCACACTATCATAGGTTATCTAATGGCATGTATTCCTAGGCTCCATACATGCTACATTCAGTCTAAAAACTGACTAAACTGTAGCTCTAATACCACAAAATCTAACACCCTTAGCCCGTATCTATCACTAGAATAGGGTTACAGAGCATTACCTTACAAACGGATCATTAAAACATACACTTCATACAGTAATACAAACATAACATAAATAATTCATTTGCATGTATATCGTCCCTAAATTGAGCCCTCGAGGCCTTAGAAAAACATTAGAAATAATTCGGGACTAAATTGGGAACATTTGGAAAGTTTAAGAAAAAGTTAGAAAAAAATGACTATAGGGATCACACGGCCGTGTGGCGAGGCCGTGTGCCTCACACGGCTAAGACACGCACTGGTCTCTCAGGCCATGTAACAATCGAAATAGGGATACACGGCCATTTCCCAGCCCATATTCTCACTCGCGTAACTCTTTGATTTGGGTCACACGGTCATGTGCACAGCCGTTTCCCAGGCCTTGTACTAGGCCGTGTAACAGCCTGACTTGCATGCAATAAAACCTACAAGAGACACACGACCGTATCACCAGACCGTGTGTCTCACATGGTTGAGTGACACATCCGTGTCTCAGGCTGTGTAGACATGAATTTACCCAAATTCAAGCCATTTCCAACACCAAACCATGCATACACCTAAAGGCATTTTGTGCACATAATCAAGACATTAAAACCTTACCAAAACATGCATAAAATGACCAATTTAATAGCCTTAATTCAATCATCCAATATGCCATACAAGGCAGCTCAATTGTAAACATTCAAACTTACCTAAACATACATACTTTACCACTTTTCATACATCAACTATTAGCTTCAAAACTTACAAACTATGCGCCAATTTTACCACTACCATTCCATCATAAAATCATGTCATTTCAGCCATTCAAACACACAACAACATAACCACATTAACACAAAATAGTAAGGCATCAAATGTACCAATCCAAACAACTTATACATGCTAAATCAACATCTAAACATTTAACTAAACATCATTATAATTCCACCTATACATGTTAGTGCATTTATAAATAGATCTTTTGAGATCAACCACATGATAAGCCATTTCATGAGAAAATACATAACTTGATTCATACAACCTTCTCATGAACATAAGCATATTTCCCTTTTGAAACTTACCATTTCAATCCCTTTCCTTGCCCGTTGAACCAACTAGAATATCATCAGATACTCGGGAAAGCTTACACGAACTATGCTTAAACATATAATTGTAAACTTTCCTTTACATCGTTGCTCACACGAGTTGTGAAATAGGCATGCTCACATGAGTTGTGGGTCGGAATATAAGCTACATGATGCTGCTTACACGAGCTGTGGAGTATCCGCAACAAATGTAAGATCTTAGCCATTGGTAGGACATTTAAGCCCAGCACCCGAAACTTGAAATCGATAAATGACATGTCATGTGAATCCTATGAATTCCTAAGGCTCAACCGGGACTCATTAACCGTCAATTCGTCAAACATTGATACGCTTATATATATATCGATCCTTTTTCATTAAGACTAACATAGCATGACATTCAATTTAAATAAAAATAACACAGCAAATGTTTATACGAACTTACCTAACTAAATTACAGCAATGACTATGTACAGGGGCTATTTGGTAATTTTTTCTTCTCCTTGATTTATCCACTCGCTCTTGATATCAAAATACCAGCATGCATGAGTTATGCTTAACCGAACCTTCAAAGCACTAAATGGTGTCTTTTTCCTCTTCATTTTTGGTGGAAGACATATTTGGGGAAGATGATACAATTTTGGTTTTAATTTAATTTAATTTAATTTATCAAATTACCATTTTAACCATGGTCAATAATGAAAAAAACATCAAATCCATGTCCATATGTGTCCACTAATTCCTTAAATGGTTTATTTACCATTTAAGTCCATTTACTTTCATTTCCATATTCATTTAACCTTTTTAACTAATAGAACTTAACTTTTACACTTTTTACGATTTAGTCATTTCCATTTAATTAACCATTTAAACGTCAAAATTTCATAACAAAACTTTAATACGACCTTTATAGCAGTCCATAAATATTTAATAAACTAATTACAGCTCAGTTTATAGAAATGAGGTCTCGATACCTTATTTTCTAAAACTACTTGATTTTAGGGTCTTACCAGTTAAACTTAATTATTCTTCCATTTAACAAAAATCATTAAATCAAAATTTTTAATCATTACACTAAAATTACTCGTAAATTTTAAATAATAATATTTACGAACTCACACGCCAGATTTGTGGCCCCAAAACCACTATTCCGACATTATAGAGAACTAAGGTGTTAGAATAAACTACCCCCAGAGATGAAGGACCCTAGATGTTATACCATACCTTGTCATATTGAAGCATCTTATTATGGTAAGGCACTATGCGATTTGGGTGTGAGTATCAAATTGATGGCCATATCTATATTCATAAAGTTGGGGATAAGTGAGGTTAGACCAACTACGGTTACACTTTAATTAGCATATCGATCCTTAGTACATCCGAAAAGAAAAATCAAGGATATATTGGTATGTGTAGATAATTTTATTTTTCCTATTAACTTTATTATCTTAGACTTTGAAGCAGATAAAGAGGTGCCAATCATCCTAAAAAGGCCTTTCCTAGCAACCGATAGGACCCTTATTGATGTGCAAAAAGGCGACCTTACCATGCGTGTTTAGGACGATCAGGTAACGTTCAATGTTTTTAAATCCATGTGATTTCTTGATGTAATTGATTAGTGTTTTACAGTATCTGAGTTAGAAGATTTAGTTGTAGAATGAAAACTCAATGCTATTGAGGACCCATTGGAAGAGATCTTGATGTCAAACCCTCCAAGTGATGAAGAGGGGGAGGAATATTTAGCCTTGCTAAAAGATAGCCAAAGGGGATTTAATCCGTAATCCCACTTTGAATATTTGGAATTAGAGAGTAGAGATTATGTCCAACCAAAAGCGTCAATCGAGGAGCCACCTAAATTGGAACTAAAGGTACTTCCCTCACACTTAAAATATGTTTATCTAGGTAACGCTTCCACTTTGTCTGTGATTATTTCGGTAGAGTTAACTAAAGATCAAGAAGATAAACTTATTTTAGTGCTGAAACAATTCAAGAAGGCTGCCGGATGGACCATAGCTGATATTCTTGGTATTAGTCCATCCGTGTACATGCACAAGATTATTTTAGAAGATGGTAAGAAATGGATTATTGATAGAAAATGGAGACTGAACCCTATTGTAAAGGATGTGTTAAAGAAAGATATCATTAAGTGGTTACATGCAGGTATAATTTACCCCATCTTAGATAGTTCATGGGTAAGTCTGATCTAGTGCGTGCCAAAGAAAGGAGGCATTACGATCATGGAGAATGAAAATAACGAGTTAATATTGACTAGACGGTTACGGGTTGGAGAATTTGCATAGATTACCGAAAACTGAATAAGGGGACCAGGAAGGATCACTTTTCTTTGCCATTCTTAGATCAAATGTTGGATAGACTCGCGAGGCGAGGCTATTATTGTTTTCTCAATGGATATTGAGGGTACAACCGAATCACAGTAGCACAAGAGGACCAACACAAAACAACATTCACATGCCCATATGGTACGTTTTCCTTTAGACGTATGTCATTTGGTTTATGTAATGCACCTGCTATGTTTCAAAGATGTATGATGGTGCTTTTTACTAACATGGAAAATTTTTTGAAAGTTTTTATGGACGAATTTTCAGTGTTTAAAGAAACTTATGATGATTGCTTAGCCAATCTAGTCAAGGTACTAAGGCAGTGTGAAAACATAAATCTTGTACTCAACTGGGAAAAGTGTCATTTCATGGCACGAGAAGGTATTATTTTGGGGCACCGAATAACGAGACAAGGGATTGACGTAGATAAAGCTAAGGTAGATGTCATTGAAAAAATCTCACCTCCAACATCTGTAAAGGGTGTTAAGAGTATTTTAGGACATGCCGGATTCTATCAAAGATTCATTGAAGACTTCTCTAAAATTTCTAAACCCTTATGTAAATTATTGGAGAAGGATATAACATTCAACTTTGATGAAGAATGTTTAGTAGCTTTTACTGATTTGAAGAATAGGCTAGTTTAGGCACCAATTATCGTCACACCAAATTGGGAATTGCCATTTGAATTAATGTGTGATGTAAGTGACTTCGCAGTTGGAGCTATGATGGGCCAGCGAAGGAACAAAGTTTTTTACCTCATCTACTATGCAAGTCGGACTCTGACGGGAGCTCAACTGAATTATACGATAACAGAAAAAGAGTTACTTGCTATTGTATTTCCTTTTACAATTTTTGATCTTATCTTGTAGGTACCAAAGTGACTGTCTATATGGATCATTCAATAATTAAATATTTCCTTTTACAATATTTAATCTTATCTTATAGATGCCAAGCCGAGATTGATCTGATGAGTACTTCTACTTCAAGGGTTCGATCTTAAAATTCAAGATCGAAAGGGGTAGAAAACCAGGTAATAGAACACTTATCCAGATTGGAGCCACAAGAAGGAACTTCTCTTGTACCCATCCAGGAGACATTCTTGGACGAGCATATACTTAAGGTAAATCACGTTCATAAGACCCCTTAGTTTGCTGATTTTGCTAACTATTTAGCTTATGGTTTGATGCTACTTGATAAGATGTATCAAAAAAGAAAAAAATTTCTTCACGATGTGAAGTACTATTTCTAGGAAGAGCCATACCTATTCAAAAAGTGCGCAGATCAAATTATCAGAAGATACGTGATAGAAAATGAGGTACATAAGATTTTCTATCATTGTCACACAGCTCTAAATAGGGGACACTTTGGAGGTTCACGTATTGCAAGTCAGATTCTTTTGGCCAACATAATTCAAATATGCATATACCTACGTAAAGAGTTGTGATAAATGCTAGAGGGTTGGAAACATCACCAACAGAAATGAGATACCCCGAACAAACATTATTGAGGTAGAATTATTCGATGTTTAGGGTATTAACTTTCTTGGTCCTTTCCCTCATTCTTTTGGTCACAAGTATATATTGGTAGCAGTAGACTACATATCTAAGTAGGATGAGGCCGAGGCATATCCGACAAATGATGCCAAGGTAGTAATGATTTTTTGTAGAAACATGTGTTTACAAGGTTTGGAACTCCTAAAGCTATCATCAGTGATGAGCGGTCCCATCTTGTGAACAAATGTTTAAAATAGTTGCTCAAGAGACATGGAGTGAAGCAAAAGGTTGTCATTGCTTACCATCTGCAGACAAATGGGCAAGCTGAACTAGCAACTAATGAGATAAAAGGTATATTGAGAAGGTAGTTTGTCCAAACTGACGAGATAGGTCCAAAACACTAGATGATGTTTTATGGGCCTACAGGACAACATACAAAACACCTTTAGGGCTGTCTCCCTATCGGTTGGTTTTTGGGAAAGCCTTTCATTTGCCCTTGGGAACTTAAACTATCAATTATCCAAAGGACTAAAATGACTAATAAACCATTTTTAATTGGTGGCTAGTGGATGATGATTTTAGATGTCATTATGTTTAATTATTTTATGATTAAAGTATAATAAACTAAGATTTAATTAATTAAACTAGATTAATTAATCCTTACTTATATTATATAAGTAATGTAACTGGAGAAACATGATGAGGTATCATCTTCCCCACCGTCTATTGAGAGAAAAACCCTGTTGTTGAGTGCTTGAAACATTTGACCATACATTAGGTAAGAATTCCATGTCTTTTTTTTTTGTCATTTTTATAGATTTAAGGTCATGGGGGATTGATTCCACTACCCCATGTACCAATTCGTAAAACTGTTAAAGTTTTGAAAGTTACTGGTGTAAAATTGTTAGAAATTAAGCTTAGTTTATGAAAAGGACTAAATTGTAAGGCTTAATTGTTAGTTTCGTACATTAGGGGCCAAATTGAATAAAATGCAAAAATGTTATGAAATTTTGATAAGAATAGAAAATAGAAAGTCCCTAATGAATTTTGGTGAAATCAAATTTTACTCTGAAGCCCTAAATTGAAAGTTATGCTTGTCCCAATTTGAGGGGCAAAATTGAATAAATTAAAAAATATCTATAATTTGGTATTTGATTTGAATTGGCTGGAAATTGATAATGTGATATGTTTTGTGACTATTCATAGCTAAAATCGATGTGGAACCTTCGAGAGGGAAAGAAGCTTTCGACAAGTGACGCAAGACCATAGTTTGTACATTTATGATTTAGGTTTGTATTAAATGATTGTATCTTTATGTTAACTGCATTTAGAAATATCAAGTTGAATACCTAGTGATAATAAAATCTATTGAATTGAGCTTGATTGTGAATTGTCAAAATGAGGGACTAAATTGAATAAGTTGTACAATAGTATGAATTACTCAGAATATGATATGTGCTATGAGATTGGATGAAAATGTATTGAATGACATAAAGCTCATGTGAAACGTTAATTGATTAGATTATGATTGTAAATGTAATTGATATATGGAAATTGTACTAAATGGTAAATGAGTTGAATATGGTACCCTATTAGTTGTTCAAGCTATGTCGGATATAATTGGCATGCTATAGGATTGAGTTGTGTATGTGATTATGCACTTATGTTCCAGGATGCTCTTTACATGCCAGGATGCACCTCGTGTGCCAAATACACGCTCCGTGCACCAAGATGCACTTCGTGTGCTAATATGCGCTTTGTGCACCAGGATGCGTTGTGTACACTAGTATGTACGTTACATGCCAGTTACCTTACCTCGGTTTATCTGATGATGCACTTCGATGCCAGTTTGGTATTTTGGTTGGACGATCAGAGTATTCGTCCAAGTTTGAGTCAGGTTAATAGGGGTTGTAAATTATAAGATTTGTGAATGATGTGAACATGGTGAGATATGATACTATTGAACCAAATATGTATATATGTGATTTGATATGGAGGGAAAACATGTTTATGAATATGTACATCAATTGAAATCGAGCCCTAGAGGCTGAAATGAAAGCTAATGAGTCGATAGACTCTGAAAATGAGTTAAATAATGTGTTAGCAAAGTAAGTAATTAGTGTTATAGTACATGAATAGTATAACTTAACGGTATGTTGTAGAGAATCATAAATTGATGCTTAATTCATGGCTAACATTAAATTGGTATGTAGAGATTAGTTAGCTATTGATACGTAAATTGAATTTAACCTTACATGTTGTAATGTGGATAGGTTGTTTTAGTATTTGATATATGCATACGTAAGTACTCCTTTTGATAATGGTAAAATTGATAATTAAAATATGAATTGGTAGATTTGTAACATCCCGATTTTAGGCCTAGTCGGAACAGTGGTTTCGGGACCACAAATCTGATGAGGAAAAAT